>APFE030627029.1:18623-74085 GCA_000404065.3 Pinus taeda
TTTTTTTTTTTATGGTAACGGATAGAATGTCACAGTTGTGTTACATTTCAGGCTGCCTATGGGTCTTTCACACGCTTTATTAGCCCGCCCATCCGCCCTCTTATTCAGGCTACGGAGGATATGATAGTACTTGGCCTCCTCCATTGTCTCATGGAGGATCTGATTCCGCTGATTGATCTGTTGGAGCATAATGTTTGGAGTGCGCTGCCGGTGTGCCATGAGACGGATGACGATTGAAGAATCTCCCAAGATCTTCGCCTTTTTTATCCCGAGTTTGATTAGCTGGGTGAGTCCCTGAAATAAGGCAAGTGCTTCTGCTCTGTTATTAGAGACTTCCCCCAGTCCCCATTCAAAATGAAGGATGCATTCACCATTTGCATCGCAGATAAGACCACCAGCACCTGTCGGTCCCGGATTTTCCTTGGATGCTTCGTCAAAGAATAAGCAGAATGTGTTGCAGTTTCTTAGCCAGTTAGAGAATTCCTCCTCTTTTAATCGCAGCTTCCATGTGCTAGCTTCTTCTCTTGTCTTTTTCCCTCTCCTGCAGTTTTCCATGGCCCTGGAATTGTTTTCCAATATGTAGCTGATTAAATTATGTTCCTCGATGCTATAGCTGGTTGCATCTACTCTGCCCGTGGTATTGTTTGTTATTGTTTCTAAAGCCAACAATCTGGCTTTTTGACATATCTTGCGGATATTGAAATCTTTCACCTAAAAGACCTTCCCGTTTCGAGCTAGCCATAGACGCCACAGAAGCGTGAGGGGAAGGGTGTTCCATGCTCTCTGCGTTAGTTTGCTTCTTTTTTCCTTCCATGGGCAGGCTTTCTTCCAATTGTAGATTGTATCTGCTATAATAGCTTGAGGCTCCCATGTTAATCCCCCCATTGAAGCCATCTGCTTCCAGCATTCTACTGCTACTGGGCACTCTATAAATAAGTGTTGCATTGTTTCCTCCAATCTGCAGCAATTTGGACATCTGGTAGGTCCAATTATTCCTCTTTTTCTTAGGTTCTCAGCTGTTAGCATTTTCCCTTTCAGAAGCAACCAGATAAAGAATTTGACTTTGGGGGGAGCCTTTGCTCTCCATACAACTTTCCAATGGTTCCAAAGTTCAGATTGGTAAATGCTATCACAGAGATATTGGTGTCCAGCTTTAACTGTGTAATGAGTTCCCGTCGCATCCCATCGTAGCCCATCCAGAATGCCTTCCTGAATAGGGGCTTTGCTGTGGAGGAATTTCTTCAAGGCGTTAAGACTGGGTTCTAAATTATTTGGAGGGTACGGTAATTTCCAGCCAGTCCAAGCACGAGTATGGGGGTCCCAACTGGAGATTTGTGATAAGTAGTGAATTCCTTTATTATTGAGCCAGTTTATGACAGGAGATGCCTCTGCGTTTATCCCCAGGGGCTGATGTCCTAGGATCTTATATGTGTTAAAATTGATATTGGCTCCCCCTCCTGGTACCTTAGAAATATTTTGGTGCATAGATGATATAGCCTTCCTGCATAGCTTCCATATTCTCGTGCTTTCCCTATTAGGAATATTAGATTCCAATAGCTGTTGCCTTGGACATATTAAATATTTTGCTTCCATAACCTTTTTCCACCATGCTACAGGTCCTGTAATCAACCTCCATACAAGTTTGGCACCAAAGGCCAAATTTAGAAGTTTTGGAGATCTGATGCCCAGTCCGCCTCTGTCGTGAGACTGGATCACATTTTTTCCAACTTACCAGATTGAATTTATTTTTAACGGTTTTCCCTCCTTGCCAAAGAAACTGCCTAAGGACAGTTTCCATATTATGGTGGAAAATTGTTGGAGCCTGATAAAGAGAAAATCGATATACAAGGAGAGAAGCAATACCTGATTTAAGGAGGATTAACCTTCCTGCTGGGTTCAACCACATTGTGCCCCACTACTGCACTTTTCGCTTAATCTTGTCCAAAATTTTGTGCTAGGTTTCGACCTTGAAGGGCCCCAGGCTTACTGGCATACCTAGGTAGTAGAAGTGGTGCCAATTTAAGCTGCAAGCTACTCCAAATATGCTCGCTATACTGTGAATAGTATGACTTGTTGTTTTCCATCCATAAATACAACTTTTTAACTGGTTGACTTTGCCTCCTGAGTATTGTATGAATTGATCTAACAACTTCTTAAATCTCCATGCTATTGTGGTGGAGGCTCCACCAATGAGCAGGGTGTCGTCAGCAAATTGAGAGTGATTAATGTTCTTTGTTCCATTTTCTATCTTGATGCCAGTAATTAATCCTATTCTTCGGTTATAATCTAAGACTTGACTGAATGACTCGGCCATGAGAATGAACAGATATGGAGAGAGTGGGCAACCTTGTCTAAGGCCTCGAGATGATTGGAAGGCAACACATGGTCTCCCATTGATCAGGGGAGATATCCAAGGTCCGGTTATATAGGCTACTATCATATTGATAAAGGATGTTTCAAACCCCATTTTGTAGAGAACAACAAACAGAAAGGAGTGCCTTACTCTATCAAAGGCATTTGCTAAGTCCAACTTTAATACAAATCCCTTTTCTCCTCTGGTTATGCTTGAATGGATGGCCTCTTGGACAAGCATGATGGAATCAGTAATTTGCCTGTTGGGAAGGAATCCTCCTTGGTTTTCAGCTATCAAAGAGGGAAGGATAGGCTTGAGCCTGGTTGCTAGAATGTTTGAGACAATTTTATAGGCTGAGTTGCATAGAGAGATGGGACAAAATCTCGCAAAAGTGGAGGGGCGGTTTTCTTTTGGTATAAGAGCAAGATATGTGGAGTTGGTGTATCCTCCCATTTTCCCTTTTTTCAGTACCCACCAGATCATCTTTAAAAGATCCCTTTTTATCATTAACCAATATTCCCTAAAGAAGCTTATAGTGAATCCACCCGGCCCTGGGGCCTTGCCTGGGTGCAGACTCCATATAGTTGCTTTGACTTCCTCTTCTTCTACTTCTTTGCTGAGGCTATTATTCATTTCTTGTGTGACCCCTTTAGGCAAATATTGGAGCATATCTGAATAGTCTTCTATTGCTTTTTCTTCCGTCAATAATTTGCTAAAATGCTTGGTGGCCGCTTCCTTTATAGCTTCGTGGCTACTACATCTGATTCCTTCATTATCCGTGATTCTACTCACTGTGTTTTTAATTTTTCTCACTTTGGCCTGTTTATGAAAATATGTTGTATTTTTGTCGCATTCCTGTAGCCATAATTGCCTAGACTTCAGCCTTCATTTTATTTCTTCATCCCTATTGATTTGGCTTAGTTGTGTGTATAATCTACCTTCATGTTCTTTATTCTGCTGAGTTAACCCCTGCTCTTCGATTTCTGTTGTATTTCTTCTAGGTCTTTCTTTATTCTTTTTTTATTCAATTCCGGCTCTTGATAGTTTTCTCTGGCCCAGTATTTTAATGCTTGTTTTACTCTTTTGAGTTTTGTTTCCCATATATAACTCGGAGATCCTTCGACATGCCGAGCCCATGTATTTTGTACCACTTCTTTAGCAGCTGGAATTCTATTCCATATCGCACTGTATTTAAAAGGTATGGGCCCGAGGGGGCTGTGTCTTTGCAAGGTTAACGTTATCGAGTAGTGGTCAGAAACTGACATGTTGAGAATGTTGGAATAACCGTTTGAGAAGGATGATAGATATGCTATGCTGACCAGAAATCTATCCAACCACTCCATTATATTGCCTATTCCGATCCTCCTATTGCTCCAGGTATACCTATGGTTCTTAGGAATGACATCAACTAAGTCATTTTCCTGAATGATGGTTTCCAGCCGACCTCTGGAAGAATATGGTGTAAAGCTGGCTCCTCTTTTTTCATTGGCATGGAGTACCAAGTTAAAATCTCCTGCTACGATGAGATTAGAGTTCTGATCTCCCTCTATTCTTGCCTTAAGACTGTGCCAGCAGACTTCTTTTTCTCTATAGTTATTAGGAGCATAAACATTGTAGATAATTACTGATTGTCCTCCTGTTCTACTATCAAGTGCAGTTCGGATCCAATTTTGGTGGGTATCGGTGGAGTTGCATATCCATTCATTTCTATCCCATATGGTTGCGATGCCTCCTGAGGCTCCTCTTGCCTCGCTAATGTTTCCAGAATACTGTTTTTGTTGGTTCATTATTCTATTCATCTCAGATTTCTCTTGCTTTGATTCTTGAATAAGGATGATTTCAGGTTTCTCATTGTGGATCAAGTCTCTGAGGGCATTTAGTTTTGAGGGGTGCCCTAGCCCCCTAATGTTCCAAGATAGGATTTTCATCATGTGTTATTGGTCATATGGAGAGGTGCTCGCCTCTCATGACCTTTACTGTTATTCTCTTTTTCCTGATGGCCGAGAATAAATGTCTCGATTGGGGTCTGTGTGCCCATTGCTATGTCCTTTTATGCATTTTCATCCCTCTACTGTCTCGCTGATTTTCTTCCAGGGCCTTGCTTTTTAAAGATATCACTGGGCGCTCCATGATCCTTTGAGGTGCTCCTAGTGATTCTTGGTGCTGGTGGATCAGATGGTGACAACAAGGAAGGATGAGGGGGTTGTAGAGGAGGGGGATTAGAAGAAGGGATTTCAGGGGCCGATTCTGTCTTAGAAAGGGCCACAAAGGGGTTGGTAGAGGGGGGAAGCGGTGGATCAGATGGTTGCATATCAGGATTCGGAGAGGATGGAGAGGAGGGTCTCAAAGATGAAGGCCCAGGAATTCCAGGATCCACATCTGATTTGGGAGGAGATAGTTTTTTCTTTTTAACAGTTTCCTAACGCCCGTCTTGCTCATCATTTTCTATATTGACAATTTTTGTGCATCTATTAGCAAAGTGTCCGTACTCGTGACATACCTTACATTTGAAGGGGATCTGCTCGTAGTCCAGTTGCTGGATGTGACTCCAATCATATACTTTCAACTTTATTGCTTCCGGCAGCCCCCGTCCTAGATCGAATTCCACACAGATCCTCGCGCATGCCTGCATGTTATCTTTAGGTTCGCTCCTATCTATGTATTTACCAACAACATTCCCTATTGCCTTAACTGAGTCATCCCCCCAGCAGTGAAGAGGAAGATGGGGCAGACGAACCCATACTGGAACGACGCTTGGAATATCCAGTTCTTGTTCAAATTTTGGGGTCCATTTATTTAGATAGAGTCCCCTGGAGTCCATGAAGTATGGCCCGTTTCTGAATATCAAGTCTTTATCCTCCTTTGTCTCGAAATGAAAAGTATAATATCCTCTGCCACAGAAACAGATGGATATCTTCCCTTGAATTTTGTCTGACCAATTCCTCTCTACCCATCTCTGAATAGTTTTGGGCGAGGGCCATAGTCCTGTAAATTTCCCAATTAATCCTTTCTCAGCCAAAGAAAGAGCTGCCATGCGTGGAATTGCAGGCGGCAAATGAACTTCCTGCAGAATGTCAAGCTTTTTAACGAATTTGGTAGCAGTGGGCCTGGTTCGTTGCGGGGGGAGAGATCTCACGAGATCCGAGAAGGCACGATGCATATCCGGACCCCCACGGGGAGGATCCGGGGGATCCATGAAGGCCGAAGGCCCTGATCAGTGCTCGCTAGACGCAACTGAAAATTCGGATCACAATTCCTCAAGCGTTCTTGGAGCAGCCAATGGGAGTGTTGAAGAGGGATAATTATTGTTGTTGTTATTCATAAATATAAGATAATTCATCATAGTTATTGAAAGGAAATCATGTTATTTGAAATAAATCAACCTAGATCTATTTTAGCTTTGGATCTACCAAACACACATAAATTTTGAACTCTCTTCAGAGTTAAGATAGATATAGGCTCGTTTAATTATTAATTTTTATTGATAAGTATAATTATTAATTTTTAAATTTTTATTAAGTTTTTTATTGCATCGAGAGGCTCTAGGCTCTCTCCAACCCTGCTTAACCTTTAAATAAAATAAACCCTACATGAAAACATTTTTTAGTGGATTAAAAAAAAAAATAAACATTAAGATAAAAATAACTTCCACCCATGGTATGAGAATCCATGATATTGACTCATGGTATTCATGTGGAATACATCTTATTTAAAGGTTGAAATTAAATTTTCCACGAGACTGATCAAATTTCTTGAGATGCAAACCTCTTTTAGAGTGAAAAGAGATGTTGAGATGGATTTAGAACAAATCAAAATACGGTAATGGGTTGGAGAGATCCTAGAGTGCAATAACCTCTTTTAGAGTGAAAGGAGACGTTGAGATGGATTTAGAACGAGTCAAAATACGGTAATGGGTTGGAGAGATCCTAGAGTGCAATGGGCTCTCGGTGTAATTATTAAGGGTAAGCTTTCATTTTTACTAGTTGTTTCTCCATCTTGGACCATTAACTTATTTCAAGTTACTCTTAATCCAAAACAACCATATATATATATACATGCTTACTAGAATAGGGCCACTAACATTTTATAAATTAAACAACTTAAATTCAAGTTTTTAAAAATCTCTATTGAATTTTGGTTAAAATTAACTAAAAAAGAAAAAGCATTTAATAAGACTATTTTCTCATTTAATTATATATATATATGAAAAAAGAAGATAACATTTCATTTTTTTTTTAATAAATTCAAAATTGAAAATTGAATTTAAAAATTTATATAAGATATGAAAATGTATTTAGTTTTTTTCTCGTTTAAATAAAAAAAAAAAACATATTTTTAATTTTAATTATTATTATTATAACTATATAAATATATAGTCAAATAAATAAGATAGAATTTGTCATTTAGAATATAATAATTTTAAGTTTAGGAGTCAAAAATACATTGCGTCGAAAAATATCAAGATTGAACAATATCCTGTAGGGACTGTTTTCAAAGATATGTATGAATCAATTCTTGATTCTTGCCCATTTTCAAAACCTCTGCTTCGCATAGCCCCACGGGGGTAGGCGAGTTGGTAATCACAATGCGGTGAAGTTCGTTAGAAAGGCGGGCTCTGTACTGAAGGTCACGAGTTCAAATCCCTCGGACTAACCTGGAGCTGTGGAGAGGGGCGGGCGCAGTTTCCCAGGGGTTATAGTGGTAGCGGCCAGAATCGACCTCGTGTAACGTAAGTTGCAAGGCTGCCCCAGTTGCCGATTCCTCTATTAACGAAAAAAAAACCTCTGCTTCGCGCGCGCAACAACCCCTGGTGCAGTCTGAGTACTCCCTCCTTCGCCATGTCCCCGGGAGGGGGGCCTGAGGCCCCTCCTCCTTCACCTCCTCCACCAGAGATCCTTGCGTTCAAGAAGCTGATTGGTGATAGTAGTAAACACCTAGCAAGGGAAACTCAGCACAAGTTTATAAAGAAGCTTGACAACATCCCCATAGTCACCCTGCCCATTGAAGATTCTTGCAGATCTTCTTTGAACTTAACTGAAAGAGGGCTCATCGGTCAATTTACAGGGCTATGGCCTTCCCCCAAGGTTGTCGAGGCATGGGTACAGAGGAATTGGCGACCACTAGTAATGGAAGGCATCCGAAGTTTCCTGGTTGGTAAAGGCTTTTTTGTCTTTGTTTTTTATTCACTAGAAGACAAAAATCTCATCTTTAGGAATGGACCATATTTCATGGGACCTCAGGGTCTATAATTAAACTCATGGTCACTAGATTTCGATCTGACACAAGATGTGTTGTCAGCAGTTCCAATGTGGGTGCACCTCCCACATCTTTCATTGCACTGTTGGAACCCGAAGTCACTAGAAACGATCGGTAACACCATGGTAAAAATACATAGACAGAGCAGAGAGAAGGGATCAGTATTCATGTGCAAGAATATGCGTCGAAGTCGACTTGGAAATAGGGTTACCTGAAGCCATAAAGTTAACAATAGCAGACTGGTCTTATATCCAAGAGTTAGACTACGAGCAGCGACCATTCAAATGTAGAAATTGCCATGAATATGGGCATTTCGCAAGATACTGCAAAAAAAAGGAGGAGGAAGATCTAGAGAATTCGAAAGGAGAAAAATGGATCTAGGTGCAGAAAGTAGTCCAGGCCAAGGTGAGTAACAGGAATAAAGGGAAAGAGGTATCGATAGAGTCTGTAACTCCCTTAACAGGAATGGTTCAAACATAAGGAAGATGAGAACAACCAAAGACAATAGCCTTAATAAACCCATTTGAAACCCTCAACACTTCAATTGAAATTCCATAAACAGAGATAGAGGAGATCGAACGCCAAGTTCCTTCACTCGAAGCAGAAAAGAAGAACATAGAAGTAACCCAACTTGACTCCCGAGCAAGAACCTTCTCCTCTCCTACATATGCAAAAATGATAAGGAAAAAACCCTCTGAAACCTATGGATCATCAAAAGATGAGACATTTGAGAGACCCTCTAAAAGAGCTGGAAGGAAATCTCATAAGGAAGTCAGGGAAGAAAAGGCGGAGAGGAAAAAAATGCAAGGTAGTCAGTCCACCATTGAAATGTCTATCAGGAGAAACACCAGAACAAGGCCCTCTAAGGGGGGAACAACTCACTCCAATCTCGTTAAATAATGAAACTAGTCTCTTGGAATTACAGAGGCTTGGGGAACCCTTCGAAAGCTGAAGCAATCAAAGATATTCTGAAAATAGAAACTCTTGAGATCCTCATGCTCCAAGAGACTAAGATTGAAGGGGAAGCCCTTCTTGAGATCAACAAATTAAAATGGTGAAAAAATGTAGGAAAGGCCATTAGTGCAAGAGATTCCTCTGGTGGCCTAGCAACATTGTGGTCGGAGGACAATTATCAACTAGAAAGCTCCTTTAAGACCCAACATTGGATATTCATCGAAATTCGACACCTCTCTAGTAAGCTCTCCATCTCTCTCTTCAACCTTTATGTTCCAGTCCACCTTACAGAGGAGAAACAATGCTGGTAGGCCTTGTCTGATTTCTTATACATTTACTCCCCTCAGAATATAATAGTGGCTGGAGATTTGAACCTCGTCATTGATCCAAAAGAAAAGAGAGGCGACAATAGTGGTAGGGACCAAATGCTTCCATTAGTAGAGGAGCTAATACTTCATTGGGATCTTCTTGACTTCAAACTGAAGAAAGGTCTTTACACCTGGACAAATAATAGAGCTGGGGCAGAACACATCTCTGCTCGCCTAGATTGTTTCCTAGCGTAGAGATCTTTGTTGATAGGAAAAAGACCGATCTCCTCGAAAATTCTCCCAAAGCTAGCCTCAGATCACAAACCTATTCTCTTACAACTGGAAGAGGAAGAAAATTTGGGCCCTATCCCCTTTAGATTTAACCCGCTTTGGTTAGGGAAAAAAGAGTTCATGGAAATTGTTCTGGAGGCATGGTCCATACTCATGACAGGATCTCCTAGCTTCGTGTGGGAGCAGAAACTAAAGATAACCAAGAGAGCTCTGAAAAAATGGATTAAAGAACCCTCAAATTATCCTACCAACAACAGAAAGACAGTTCAGTTTTTATTAGATCTACAAATGGATTTGGAAAGTAAGGGGATCTCTGCTTCAGATTTAGAAAAAGAACAAGCTGCCCAAATCAAATCATTTCGCGCTTTCTGCCATGAAGAAGGGACTTGGAGGCTTAAGTCTCGTAGCCTGTGGCTTAAAGCTGGAGACCGAAATACCTCGTTCTTCCATAGGCAATATAGAGCCCGACTATCTCGAAATCATATCTCTGAAATCAGTTGCCCAGATGGGACTGTGCTCAAAGGTCAAGAACCGCTAAAAAAGATAGCAGAAGATCATTTCCAAAATCTATATAAAGAGGATGGGAATGGGAGTGAAGAAGTCATCTCAGAATTTCTCTCTCACATTCCATCTTTGGTAAGCAAGGAGGACAACACTAGTCTTACGAAACCTTTATTTGAGGAAGAAATCTGTAAAGTAATATGGTCCATGGAACCAGACAAGGCACTAGGACCTGATGGCTTCTCAATTCATTTTTATAGAATCTACTGGGAAATAATAAAAACTGATTTTCCGAGGATGATTAAATCTTTTCATCAAAATTCCAAAGTGGGAGGCAGTACTAACTCAACCTTCCTTGCATTAATACCAAAAGAAGTGAATCCGAGCACTTTTGACAAGTTTAGGCCAATCTCGTTCTGCAATGCATCATACAAAATACTAAAAAAATTGTTGGCAAACAAAATCAAGCCATTGCTTTGGAAACTCATTTCTCCCACCCAATGAGGCTTTATCAAAGGGAGACACATACTAGACAATGTAATACAGGTGCAAGAAGTCATACACTCCAGTTACCTTCGGCAGGAGCAAGGTATGCTCATAAAGCTCGACATGGCAAATGCATTTGACTGGGTAAATCTTTATTTATTGTACAAATTCCTCCTTTCCTTTGGTTTCAGCTCTAACTTTGTCAATTTGATTAAATCTTGTACAGAAAAGCCATGGATAGCACCTTTAGTTAATGGGAGGCCAACAAACTATTTTCAAGCCTTGAGGGGAATAAGGCAAGGCTGCCCCCTCTCCTCTTTCTTCTACACACTGATGGCAGACTCGTTAAGTAGAAAACTGATAGCTGAAAAGAAAGCAGGGACAACTCCAGGAGTCAGGTTGATGAAAGGGCTAGAGCCTCTCAACCATGCATTATTCGCAATTGATTCTCTTCTTCTAGGGGGAGCCTCCACCAAGATAGCCAAAGTTTACAGTGGAATCCTTCAAAAATACTATATCATATCAGGAGCTCTTATAAATAAAAGGAAAAGTGCAATATACGGGTGGAATGTGGATCAACTAGCAATTCAGAGAATAGCCTACTCCTTAGGCTTTTTGGAATGTGCTGCTTGGGATAAAATCAAATATCTTGGGTTACCAATAACCCTGGGCTCTAACAAATTATTGTTGTGGAAAGAGGTAATAAGAAAAATTAAGTCCAAGATTACAATTTGGGGAGGGAAATAGCTCACCAATGCTAGCAAACTCATCTTTATAAAATCTGTTTTGTCCTCCCTACCAATTTATCAGGCCTCCTTTCTATTGGCTCCAAAGAAGATCATAAAATGGATCTCCAGAACGATCAGGTATTTTCTGTGGAGGGGAGGAAGAGGAAATCAAAGAAAATTCCATTTAGTGAATTGGGATACAGTTAAACATCCTATCTATGAAGGAGGCCTGCAAATAAGAGACCCAGGCCTTGCAAATCTGGCTCTTGGAGGCAAAATACTTTGGACCCTCTTCTCAGGTCATAAAAAAAAATATCTAAAAGGCTCAACACTAAGAAACATTCAGATAGATAACAACATCAAAGGGACGTTGATATGGCACCTCTACCGCCGGAGGCTCGAGTTCTTTCAAAATCACTTGTATTGCATCCCAGGCAACAGAAAAAACACGATGCTATGGCAAGATAGCATAATGGGACAATTGCCTCTGAACAAAAATGAAGCAATCAAAGAAATCATAAACCTTCTCATGTAGCAAGGAATCCTCACCCTGGCAGATATTTCGACTTGGGACGACTCTGGAAAATGGAGAAATTGGGAAATTCCACGAGTTCCTGAACAACTGTGCAATCAAAAGACTCTCCTTAAAGAAGCGCTAATGGGCCTGGCACCGATTCGCATGCGTTTGACGAATAAATGGGGATCGGGAAAGATTGGAATTTACAAGGTAAGGCATTGATTTTCCTCTCTTCAAGCACAACAAGCTTCGAGCCACACTACATCAGTGTGGAAACAGATTTGGGATACTCTTGGGCTTCCAAAAATAAACTTCTTCACCTGGGTATTAATGCATGGAGAAGTGCTAACAGGTGACAATCTGAGTAAAAGAGGCATTCATGAGCCACATTGGTGTTCTCTCTGCTACAAAGCTCAGGAAACCATGGAGCATGTGTTCGTGGATTGAACTTTTCCTCAAGAAGTCTGGGACTACATCCTCTAAGGCCTCAATGTCTCTGCCCCATCACAAGTCAAAATAGATAACCTTTTCAGCACCTGGAGAATGCGATATCCTCACAGGACCCAAAGAAAGACAACATGGAACAAAATCTAGAAAGAAGTTCCTAAATACGTCTGCTGGAAAATATGGCTCGCCAGAAACGAGAAGATCTTCAACAACATTTCGAATTCCCCATTGAAGGTGGCAGCAAAAGCAAAAACACTACTCCTCGAGACTGTGGCCAATCACCCCCTTAAAAATGATAACACGCTTCTCCATGAAGAAAATTAATGGATGGGAACATATATTTTTCGAGACAGGATAAAGAACACCACTTGCCCTAGTAAAACTCTTGTATGGAGATTACGAGAAATGGACTCACATTTTCAAGATTGGTGGAGGAAACAGGGTAAAACAACAATCTTTTTTTATGGTGCCTCCAAAGGCAATCCAGGGATAGCAGGAGCAGATAGAGTGATCTACTCCTTAGAGGGAATTCGAGAAGATAGCTTTAGCTGGGGCCTTGGATAGAGAACCAACAACCAGGCAGAAATCCTTGGGCTACTTAAAGCCTATCAGATAACATGTGAAAACGGCAATAAGGAAATACAAGTATCCGGGGACTTAGAAATTTTGATAAAGATATTAAACTCGGAGGACCACTTCAGCAATCCGGCGCTCAATAAGAAACTTCTAAGGCTGAGATACAACACTGAGATTTCTCCTCCTACCTTTTTTTCCATATTCTACATGGCTCAAATAAGGAAGCAGATGCAAAAGCAAACCATGCATGCCACCTGCCACAAGAAGCTTTAAGCAAGAATGATGAAGAATCTACATGGATCGTGATCCTGTAATCTAGAGTAAATTTACACCTATGTAAGGAAAGGATAGCTGCAACTAAAAGTATTTCTGAATATTGTAATGGTGGTTGTTTTTTTCCATAGCCCAACTGAGTTTAAATAATTAATATAACCGTTATAGTTAAAAAATTATAATAATTGTAATTTGAGATATAAAATTAAGATTGGATATGATTAAAAAATATATAATTTCATTACAATAATTTTAATAATTTTTTGGAAAAAATGAAATCTATTTATGTATCATTAACAAATTATTTTAAATGATATTACTTTCCAATAAAAATAATAAATCTACATACCTTAAAAAAAACTGAAAATTAAATCCGCTTATCAACTATCAATAATTTAATTTAAGTATGTTTTAAGTGATATAATATTCCAATAACAATAATAAATTAACACTTTTTATGAATTTTGATTCCATAAAAAAATTAACCCATTACAAACTTAAATAATTACTTAAATAACATTTTTAAATTTTATTTCAAATCTAATTATACCATAACATGTTTTTATTTTTTAATTAAAATTAAATAAATTGATAAAATTTTAAATAAAAACAATCATATTTTTATTATTTAAAATATATGGAAAGTTATGAAAAAATCTGCATGAAAATCCCAATACCAAACATTTATCATTTAACGCGACATTTCAGCTGTAGCCACTAATGCGGCAACGCCCATTAATGCACCGTTTAAATCGTGCATACCTCTCGCGGTCCACTAATGCACATAATGAGCCGTTTAAATCGTCCTTGTCTGTCGGGGTCGGGGTCGGGGTTGGGTTCCTTCTTCTGAGGCAATTGTTAAATGTGTGACTATAAGAAATTTAATGTATTTGACATGGGATGGTGTTTAATATTATATAACATTTCGCGTGGTGATGAGAGAAAAAAAATCACACGAAAGTGTTATATAGTGTTAAATATTGCTCATATCAGAAAGCATTAAATTTCCTATGATCACAAAAATAAAAGTCGCCTTCTTCTGATACACATGGCGACGGGATGGATAGCCCTTCCTTCTGATGCACATGGCGACGGGATGGATGACCATTCTTATATGGAAAGCCATCTGCCATCCTCATGTATTTACATCCTTGAATCCTTCGATGTCATGGTCACTGTCAAGACATTCAATACCTTATAGCATCGGAAATATGGCATTCCGAAACTTTGCAACGGCTATTCCAGTTCTAATCAATCCATACTGTCTCTCCGCCAAAGCGGCTATTGAAAAGCGGGGATTGTATTTTAATAGTAAAAATAATGTGACCATACCCTAAATACCATATATATCCAGTTCAATGTAGTTGACTATAAGGCCATGCACATGCATGCATGATAACAGTAATTTATCATTTATTGTTGTTTTAATAATGATAAATAAATTATTTGAAATAATGAAAAAAAATTATGAATAATGATAAGAATTTCAAATTTATAGTATAAAATTTAATAATTATTATTTATTTTTTATTAATTAATAATTTAATTGTAGTTGTATCAGTATTTTTGGTAAAAATTATATAAGAAAATTTTTGTGATCAAATTTTTTGATGAGAATTTTTATTACTGTAAAGAGTTGATGAGAATTTCACACTGGCTGGAATTTTTATTACTGGTAAACTAGTTGATGAGAATTTTTATTAATTGTAATCAGTTTTATGTTTTTTTAGAGTTGGTAAATTTTAAATATAACATATTTCTTTTTTTTGGTAGGTAAGCACCTACAAGGGATTTGAACTAGTGACCTATCACAAGAAGTGCCTTAACAGTGCACCCATTCACCGTCAATCCAAACCCCCATAGGCTTAATTATAACATATTTCAACTAAATATATATTTTGAAAAAAAAAAAAAAAAGAAGAAGAAAAGAAAAAAAAATAATACACATTGAAATTATGGATGTGCAACTATGTTAGAGAGCTTATTTGATATGGATTCATTCTTCCATGAATATATATATATATATATATATAAATGTGCAGTGAATTTGAAAATTCCTTACTATTCTTTTTTAAAAGTGAAAGGACTATAGCGATTGTTGAATAGTTAATTGCCTCTTCATCTAAAAGACGAACATAAACATTACATATTGGCATAACTCTCCATCAAATCAAAGCATAAATAAATGGAATTAAAAAATAATAAACAAAGTATTTTTGTTTTTTAATGTAGACCTTAATTTTTAGTCAAAGATGTAACAATCCAAAGGTCAACTCATATAGCTCTATAACTATAATCAAATGATATAGGTATAGTTGAATTATTTCTAGTTTGTCATTGTTGGTTATTGATATATTATAATAAAATTGTGTTTTAGTTAAACTAAATTCAATTTACAATGAGAAATGTTTTTGCGAAGAGTTCAAAGGAATAGATTATGTCACATTAATTTATATAAAATGAATTTAGACATCATTACAAATAAAAGTAATATTAATTTTTATATAAATAATTTCTTCACTTTTTGAAGATTAAAAGGTTCAATTATAACTTCTAAAATATAAACCCAAATCATTCTTAATATTTTCAAAAGTATTGAAATTTTTCACAAATAAGAAGGATACTCTGCTCAACCATTAGCCATGATAATTAGTTCATATGTTTTTCAAAGTTCAATGATTAAACTAAGCCGCAGAAAACACTAACTATATAACCTTGTTTAAAATTACACTTTTTTTTTCTTTTCTTCATCAAACTATATATATATATATAAAATATATATATATATATATATATATATATATATATATATATATATATATACACATGATGGTTTCCACCACTATCCTTATAGCATCAAGTGCACATAGTGCATCATTTTCTAGTGGGGCAACATTGATCGGACATGGTGAGAAGCATCTTTTCTCAAGTGTTTTCTATTCGGGATAAACAATTATGGTAGTTGTGGTTCCTTTAAATTTTATATGGTAATTTTGATGGTTTTAGAGTGTATTTAGATGAATATTTGGCAATCATGTAGTAAGTTAATGATGGGTTTATTATTTTAAGGTTGATCACTTCAAATTATACCTCGCGCCTTTGTAGCAAGTTAATAATGGATTTACTAGTTTATTATTGATGGCTTCACAATATACATCATGATAGTAGTAAGTTAATGGTGAGTTTACCACTTTAATCGTGACGGCTTCAAAGTATACATCATGATATGTGTTTGGCAACCAATGGAGTTGTCAATTGACGCCACAATTTCACAGGGATGGTATAATTTTTGTCGAAATCAGGTGAAATAAATTTTAAGAAATCCAATATTGGGAGTGTTTGAATCTTTTTTTTTTTTTTTTTTAATGATGGAAATGGATTCCTCACCATCAAGAACCTCTTGAGCACCCAAAATCATGAAGCTTGATAGTTATAACCCAAATTTCCAAAAACATATTCTCCCTGCCGCTTAGTTTAAACATAGTTGAATAAAGTAAAAAACAAGATTCAATTTTAGTATGTGACGTATTGATAAACTTATAATGAGTATATCCTTTATAATTGTTTGGAGTAGTTGTCTAATTTTTTTTCAACTATTTATAAAAAGTAGATGTAAAATAGTCATTTATTATTTAAGTTTTTCAGTTACTCATGTTTGTCAATATTTAACCATTTATGAATATGGTTGGCCATGATAACCATGGACGAGCATTGTGTCCATGGTTAACTATTGTCGAGGTGGTTTAAGGATGGAAGAATATGGTTGTGTTGTTGCCCATGATTGACCATAATTGAGTTTATTTGACCATGGTTAATTATGGTCGAACATGGTTGATTATAGATGAACATGGTTGCCAACATGTAACTATAGATATATATGGTTGACCATGTTGCCTATAGTTGATCATATTGCCCATGTGAACCATGAATAACCATGGTTGAATATGATTGAACTTGTTAACCATGTTATACTATAGTTATGATTGTCTTGATTTAAGCTACATAAATTTCATCATTGGAGCTAGAATTGATCGTGTTGGGTTTTGAAAAAGTCTTTATTTCTTTGAAAAATAAAATTTAATAAAACTCTAAATTTAATTATATTAAATTTAAATTTAATAATATCAACATTTATATTAATATAGCTTTAACACAATAAAATAAATAATATCATATTACATTAAAAATATATTAGTAAGGTAAGTTATGCACTAGTAAAATAAGTTATTAAAATTATATAAAAGTTAAATAAGTACAATAATTATTATTTTTAAGTTTTTCTTCCTAAAATGATCATTATTAAAATATTATTGTAACATCCATCTAACCATAATACATAAATAAATAAATAAATTTATTACTACCCATTAAACTTACATATGTGTGTGTGTGCCACGGAGGCAGGCACGGTT
Organism: Pinus taeda; assembly: GCA_000404065.3. Lineage (NCBI taxonomy): Eukaryota > Viridiplantae > Streptophyta > Pinopsida > Pinales > Pinaceae > Pinus > Pinus taeda. The sequence continues at coordinate 35,726 of APFE030627029.1, forward strand.
CCACAAGCACGTTTTGTTAATTAATTTTGGCATTACTGCTCACAGTCAGTTGTGTTATATCGTGAGGGCTTGTATGGCCTTCCACGAGGCCGAAGGACTATTACCTGCCTTGGGAATCAATGTTGGCTGTACATGACTCCACGCGGCTCGATCTCTGACGATTACATAGTGGGCAGCTGTCCTCCATTTTGCTCTAGCTGTGACAGGTGGTGTGAATCTCGCTTGTTGATCAGAGGTATCCGACTGTGGTGAGGGCTCCAGGGTTATCCAACTACCCAACACCCCTCCTCCTGCCGGTACACAGCTCATTTTCAATCTATGGTTGAGGGTTTTGGTTGCTCTACAACCTTTCACTTCTGGTTTCTCTGTGGTTCTTTGTCTTGGCTTCCAGGGTTTGTGGCTTCGTCGGTTCGTCTGCCACGGGGAGGTAACCCCAAACTATTTCTTTCTGCGGTTTCAGTTCGTTGTTTTGGTCATACTCTATATTCATTGGGAGTTATTCCAGTGCTTAGGATTGATGCATCCCTTTTTTGTCCAGGTTTGGCATCCAACTCTCACTGCGCAGCGAGGAATGGCGATCTTCTTCCGTTGTATGAAACAGGTAAGCTCTTAACTAAGAAAAAACTCTTGCGGTGGTTTATACTTCTTTCTTACTGTGATTTGTACTTCTACCTTCTATACATTTTTCTAACCCTGGAAGGTATGTGAAATGCAGCTGGACGGCACTAAGCTACGGACTATCGAACTCAAGTAAGGCTGGTTTCTTCCAAGAGCTCTTAGCTGAATTATAGAAATACTTCAGGTTTTCTTGTTTGTTTTCTAATGTCTGCCAATGATTTTGTTGCAAGTATACTACTATTTATTAGGGATGCCTTTATGGTTCATCCTTTGGATTTTCAGCAGTCATGCATTCTCACAACTCTGCAATTGGTACAGGTTGGAAGCTCATTTCTCGGCTCCTCAAGGTTAATCTGATGCGGTTTATGACTCGTTGAATTTGTGAAACATTTAGTTTGAATTTGCAATGCGCCTTAATATAAGGAGGACTATTTTAATTATGTTTCACTTCGAAGAACGACATTTTTATGTTTCTCTAGGCTACTGGATGTAAATTCCAGTTTTATATGTATTATTCTTTTGTTAAGGCTATAACTCTTACGGAGAGAGAGAAAAATCTCTCAGACATGTCTTGGTCTTTTGATAAGAACTCTGTTACTTACACGTGAAGCTTATTAACTTATATAACTCGATATGTATATAATTTTCTTGCACAGTCATATTTATGTTCATAAAGATCTATTTTCCGATGTTTGGTGTTTGATTTCGAAGTTTGGTTGTGGAAATTATATTTAGTTTGAAACTCTTTAACTGTTTTGGGTTTGTTTCCATCCCTTTGCAAGAGGGTTAATCTCTCTAAGAGTCATTGTACTTTATAATGTTGCGGTTTGTATAATTACAGTGACCCCATGAATCTGTTATTCATTGGTTGAAGCTAGAACTCACCTTAGGGTTTCGTTATGCATTTGGTCGAAATCTAAGGGTTAGGTTTATTTCTGTCAACAACCTCTTTCACCATCTCTAGCTTGCCAAAGGGGTAGATAAGTCGACATGGAAAGAAAAAGGGATTCTGAAATTCATCACAGTTTATATATTATAGATTGTACATACGTATGTTTTGCTTGTCCAAAATTTAGTAAAAAGAAAGGATTCAGTAACTGATCATTCTTGTTACCTTACCGCACATTTATATATATGTAATCTATGAAAAGGAAAAATGAGTAAGAGAGATTTCATGCTCATTTGGTGCGATATTTCTGAATGCTAGTTCATATTTATTCCACTGAGCATTACTGTTTACTAATGTATAATTATCACTGAATCTACTGTTTTGCTAATGCATTTCTATCACTAAATATTACTGTTTAATTCTACTCCTATGAATAAATAATTTCTCATAACATAATACCATCTTGTAGTTACAGACTAAATTGCTTATCTATTCCAAATTTGTAAATGGGTCAATCCAGCTTTGTCTGGAAAGTCTCTCCTCTTAGCCTTGAGCCTGGCGATTACGTCCAGGCCCTCCCCCAAGCACTTTCTCTATTCCACACTTGGATTATATCTAGTTAAAGTCATGCCTTGGGCCTTAGGACTCCATGGTCCAGCCTCAAAAACTACACTCAGTTAACTGTAAAATGAGTAACTTCCAACTGGTTTCTCTATCTTCCAGCTCAAGGATAGTCCTCTTCCCCTCCTTCTTTCCCTTTTCAGGGTAGGGGTGTAACTGTTTATTTTAATTAAGGTAAACAATTATCTTATATTATCATGTCTAAATTCCTAATTAATCATAATTAGGTAACAACTTGTTATCTGGCTTTCCAGACTAATTCAATGTCATAAAGTAAAATAAATGGAGTAAATCATAAAGCTGAGTTAAATAACCACAATAAATCTTTCCTGGAGCATGGGGTGTTACATCTCTCCCCCCTTGAGAGGAACACCGTCCCCAATGTTCTCTTCTTCTCTCCTTTTTAATTCAAGAAAATAACGTCAGATAAGCTTCCTGCATAAATCCATCTTCTTCCCAGGTGGCCTCATCCGGGCCAAAGTGCTTCCACTGCACTTTAACTTGGGTGATGAATTGCTTCAGCAAGGTGGTTTCTCTCCGACCAAGAATACAAAGAGGTTCTACCAGAAACTCTCCTTTCGGTTCGACTTGAAAGACAAAATTCACAGTCATAATTCTCTCAAACAAATTAAAATAAACAACATATATTATTTTAGATCATTACCTGAATATTTTCCCAATTTATTATATGTTGCAGGTTGTACACATATTTTTTCAACGAGACATGAAAAACGTTGTGGACCCGGATGTGGGTTGGTAATGCAAGTTTATAGGCTACCGGTCCGATTCGTTCCAAAACTTGAAAAGGTCCATAGTACTCGGGTGCTAACTTAGCACAACCCCTCCACTGTAAGGAACTTTTTCAGGGTTTTACTCTTAGATACACATGATCTCCCGGTTGAAATTCTCTGTTGTCCTCTTTTTATATGCATACATTTTTTGCCTATCTTGGGCAGCCCTTAGATTCTGTTGAACCTTCTTGACAACTTCCTCCATATCTGCTAGCATGTCTGGACCCAATGCTAGTTTATTAACAGGGTTATTCCAGTCCAGAGGCACTCTGCACTTTCTTTCATGTAACACCTCAAAAGGGCTCATGCCTAGTGATTCATGATGTCCATTATTGTATGCAAATCCCATGAGGTGGAGCTAATCCTCCCACTTATGTGGTTGTTGCATCACGAACATGCGTAACATGTCTTTTAGCACTAGATTCACCCGTTCAATTTGTCCGTCCGTTTGGCGATGGTAAGCTGTACTAAACTGGATCTAGGTGCCCAATCCCAAAAAGAGGGTTTTCTAGAACGTGGATGTAAATTTCACATCCCAGTCTCGTATTACCACCTTGGGTATTCCAAGCAGGTGAAAAATTTCCTTCATAAATATGTTTGTGATTTTCATTGTTTTGTAAGTGGACTTCACAGGTATGAAGTGCGCAATTTTACTCAATTTGTCAACTACAACCATGATCGAATCATGTTGCTTCTTGGTGCGGGGTAGGTCAGTGATGATGATATGGTCTCCCATTTCCATTCCGGAATGGGCAGTGGTTATAACAAACCAGCGTGATTATGATGTTCTGCCTTTACTAATTGGCACTCCAAACATTTGGACAAGTACTCAGGAACATCCTTCCTTAATCTGGGCCAAAAATACCCTTTTTTGATGGCTGTTAAAAGTTTTTGGTAACCTAGGTGGCCTGCACATGGTTTCTGATGAAACTCATCCATTATTAATTGTTTAACAGAGCTCAGGTTAGGAAAAAAAAAAAGCCGACATCTCATCAATAATTAATAAAAAATTATTATTCAAAAAAGAGAGCCGACATTCATCTCAATTTACTCTCCTCATTACTATTTAATCTCTCAATTAAGCTCTTCTTCTATCAAGCATTTAAGTAGTCCTGATGATGGATCTCGGTTGGGATTTGAAACGTTGGCAGAAAATGGTTCTTACTGTGGATTCTCCGATAACTAAGTCAAAATAAATAAACCACAGAGGTCTTAAATCAATATAAATTATGTTTTTAAAGGTAAGGAGGTTATCAAGACTTTTTTCGAAATTTGATTTTTCTCCTTTTAATAGAGCTTCCTTCATTTGCTGCCAAAGCAAAGTGTATTAAGGATCTTTGAGCAATGCCTCGTTTACAATTTCTAGAATGTTAGAGTGTGCTTGGCTGGTCTAAACTTCATAAATACAATGTACCTTCATACTCAATGCATCAGCCACCTGATTTTCCTTCCCCTTAAGGTGTTTCATCTCAAAATCGAACTCACTTAAGAATGTTATCCACCTGATTTGTCGAGAATTTAAGCTAAACTGGTTGAAGAAGTTAGTAAGGTTGATGTGATCCGTTAGCAGCAAAAATTTCTTCCCCAACAAGTAATGTCGCCACATTTTAAGTGCATGTACTACCGCTGTCAATTCAAGGTCATAGGCATAATATTGTTGTTCATAAGCTTTCAATTTCCATGATTCGTAAGAAATAACTTTTACTTCTTATGTCAACACTCCACCAACACCCTCTTTACTTGCATCAGTCCAAACCACAAATGACTTTTCTGGATCTGCTACCTTTAGCACGGGTGCAGCAGTAAGTAGGTGTTTTAATTTTTCAAAATTTTGCTGACATTCTGTTGTCCATTGAAAGATGCGCCCCTTTTTATGTAAGGAGGTCATAGAAAAGGCAATTTTTGAAAATCCTTCAATGAACTGATGGTAGTACCCAACCAAACCCAGGAAGGATCTGATATCAGCGACATTCTTTGGGGTGGTCCATTCCATGATGGTTTTGATCTTTTCCGGGTCAACTGCTATTCCTTCTGCTGATATGACGTGACCCAAGTATTTGATCTAATCTTTGAAAAAGTCACACTTACTAAATTTGGCATATATCTGGTTCTCCTGTAAAGTCTACAGCACAATTCTCAAATGTTCTTTGTGCTCTTCCTGATTTTTTGAGTATATCAAAATATTGTCAATAAAAATTAGTACAAACTTATCAAGGTGGGGCTGGAAAACACTGTGCATCAAACTCATAAAGGTAGCTGGGAAATTTGTAAGGCCAAAATGGCAACACTAGCAATTCATAATGACCATAACAGGTTCAGAATGCAGTTTTGTAAATGTCTTCCTCCTTTATCCTTATTTGATGATAGCCTGACCTTAGATCGATTTTCAAAAATACTTTGACTCCCTGTACTTGATCGAATAGATCATCAATACGTGGCAATGGATACTTATTCTTAATGGTCAGCTTATTTAACTGATGATAATCGATACACGGTCTTAATGTTCCATCCTTATTCCATATAAATAGTATGGGGGCTCCCCAAGGGGACACACTGGGGCAAATGTACTTCTTATCCAAAAGCTCTTGAAGCTGCAACTTGAGTTCTGTCAACTCATATATGCTCATGCGATAAGGGGCCTTGGATACTGGGGCTGCACCCATAATCAATTCAATGGTGAAGTCAATATCCCGCTTTGGTGGTAGTCCAGGGATGGATTCAGGAAAAACATCAGCAAATTCATGAAGGACAGGAATATTATCCAAAGAGGTCATTTTATTCTTGGTGTTGGTAAATCCCACTTGAACAACATACATTTGAAAGCCCTTCCTAATACATTTTCCTAACTGACTAGCAGTGATAGAGCGTAGCTTTGTATTGGTTTTGATTCCTTGTAGTTCCCTTCTTTCTCTCGATTTTGAAATAAAACTAATAGTTTCTGTTTGCAATCAACCAAGGACCAACATTTTTCCAACCAGTCCATTCCGATTAAAATATCATATGAACCCAAAGGAAGAATGTTAAGTTTCACGTGAATGGGCTGTCCCGAGATTACTATGGGAAACTGTTTTGTTTTGGTGACTACCTTTATTTTTACCCCAGTGGCTAACTGAACTAGCCATGGTTTTGGGAATTTACAGCTTTGCAGTTGACACTTTTATACCACTTTAGGATTAACATAACTTAAGCTAGCACCGAGATCAAACAAAACCGAAACAGGTTTCTTAGCAATCATACCTTCACATTCAATCATGGTGGGTTGATATTCTGCTTGGTAATCATCCAGGGTAGCGTTAATTCTAGGCATGCTCCTCGTTACTTCTCCGACTTTGGATGCTTCCTGCATGTTTTCCAGTTGTTCTATTCTTTCCTTATGCGGGCAATTTTGTAGTAGTGTGGCTTTCCGCATCCCCAACATTGTAGCAGGGGTTTTGACGACTGATCATTACTAAATTTATTGTTTCCTTCTGTCTGTCTATGTTTTGAATAAGCAATCTTGGGTTGGTTCCTTGCTGGGAATTTATTGAAACGATTTTTCTGGAAATTTCTGTTGTTAGAAAGTTTTGGATGTCTATTTGAAAACATACCTCTTCCTTTCTTATTCAACCCTCCTTTAGCTCTGTCATTTTTCTGTTTCATCTACTGATAACAGATGCGGGCCTTCCGTACTGCATTGTCCATCGTTTTGGGGTAGTCAATTTCAAGCTTTTCCTTCATAAAATTGGGTAAGCTACTGATAAAACACTGGATCTTAGCCTCTTCTTCTTGCATATAAGGCACATAGTACAGTAGGGAGGTAAACTGGGCCACATATTCGTCCATGGTTAAGGTTCCCAATCTTAACTCGTGGAATTCCTTGGCTTCTTCGTCATAGTAACATTCAGTTAAATAGTTGTCTTTAAAATGTTTTTGAAATTCATTCCCTATAACCTACTCCTCATAAATTTTTCTCACTGATTTAATATCTTCGCACCAAAGAGTAGCTTTACCTCTTCGTTGATAAACTGCCAATTGAGCTTTCAATTTATCCGTGTATTTGTAAATTTGAAAATATTTGTTCATATTAATGAGCCAAGCTTTTGCTGTCTCTTCGGATTCTCCTTTGAAAAGTGATGGTTTAATCTTTTTAAATTCTCCCTGTAATTCAAATTTCTGTTTCTTTGTCTTGCACTAGTCGAAGACATTGCCCGAGCACCCTTCTTCATCTTCCCCATGTTTTTCGGCTGACTCTTCATTTTCCTCTCCGTGCTGAGCTGTTGTGGTCTTCTCCCTATCTTCAACATTACGGTCTGGGTGTCATTGATTCTGTCGATTGGACAAACTCCTTAGGATCTTCTCCTGTTCTAGATGGAATATTTTGTTTTCAGTTCTTAAATTGGTCATTTCTACACGAAGATGTTGCACAATTTCAAGTAAGACTGCGTTAGCTTGCCAAGACTCTTTGCCCATTTGAATCCAAATATCTAGATTAGCATTCACATAATTTGTTCCTGGTGAATTGGGTGATCTTGGGCTCCTCTGCAATTTTGCCCCTTTTTGAGTGGAGGCGATCTATGTGTTCACATACAGATTCACTTAGTTAAATTACAGAGATCACATTCATTGTTTACATGTATATAATTTCCCCAAGCGTCTTAATGTTCGAACATGAGGCTTTGATACCATTTGTAACATCCATGTAACCATAATACATAAAAAAAAGAAAAAAGAAAAAATTATTACTACCCATTAAACATATGTTATTTCATACCATAATTGATATATAACTTAATATATATATGTGCCACAGAGGCAGGCACGGTTCCAAAAGCACGTCTTGTTGATTAATTTTGGCATTATAGGCCATAGTTAACTGTGCCATATCGCGAGGGCTTGTATGGCCTTCCACGAAGCAGAAGGACTATTACCCACATTGGGAATCAATGTCGGCTGTACATGAATCCACACGGCTTGATCTTCTACGATTACATAGTGGGCAGTTGTCCTCCATTCTGCTCTTGTTGTGACAGGTGGTGTGAATCTCACCTGTTGATTAGGTCAGAGGTATCTGGCTGTGGTGAGGGCTCTAGGCTTACCCAACTACCCAACACCCCTCCTCTCGCCAGTATGTAGCTCATTTGCAATCTAGGGTTGAGGGTTTTGGTTTCTCTACAACCTTTCACTTTTGGTTTCCCTGTGGTTCTTTGTCTTGGCTTCCAGGCTTTGTGGCTTTGTCGGTTCATCTACCGCGAGGAGATTACTCCGAACTCTTTCTTTTTGTAGTTTCAGTTTGTTGTTTTGATCATACTCTGTATTCATTGGGAGCTATTCCAGTGCTTAGGGTTGATACATCCCTTTGCTGGCCAGGTTTGGCAACTCTTCCTGTGCTGTGAGAAATGATGATCTTCTTTCATTGTATGAAACAAGTAAGCTCTTAACTAAGAAAAACCTCTTGTAGTGGTTTATAATTCTTTCTTACAGTGATTTATACTTCTACCTTCTATACATTTTCTAACCCTGGAAGGTATGTGATATGCAGTTGGATGACACCAAGCCGTGGCCTATTGAACTCAGGTAAGGCTGGTTTGTTCCAAGAGCTCTTAGCTAAATTGTAGAAATACTTTGGGTTTTCTTGTTCGTTTGCTAATGTCCGCTAATGATTTTGTTGCAGGTATACTACTATTTAGTAGGGGTGCCTTTATGGTTCATCCTTTGGATTTTCAGCGGTCATGCGTTCTCACAACTCTACAATTGGTATAGGTTGGAAACTCATTTCCTGGCTCCTCAAGGTTAATTTGATGTGTTTTATGACTCATTGAATTTATGAAACATTTAGTTTGAATTTGCAATGTGCTTAATATAAGGAGGACTGTTTTAATTATGTTGCACTTCAGAGATTGACATTTTTAAGTTTCTTTAGGGTGCTGGATGTAAATGCCAGTTTTTTATGTAATTATTCTTTTGTTAAGGCCATAACTTTTACGGAGAGACAAAGAAAAATCTCTTGGCCATGTCTTGGTCTTTTGATAAGAACTCTATTACTTACACCTGAAGCTTATTAATTTATATGACTAGATATGTATATGATTTTCTTGCGTAGTCGTATTTATGTTCATAAAGCTCTGTTTTCCGATGTTTGGTGTCTGATTTCGAAGTTTGGTTGTGGAAATTATATTTAATTTGAAACTCTTTAACTGTTTTGGGTTTGTTGCCATCCCTCTGCAAGAGGGTTAATCTCTCTGAGAGTTGTTCTACTTTATAATGTTGCAGTTTGTATAATTACAATAACCCCATGAATCTTTTCATTGGTTGAAGCCGGAACTCACCTTAGGGTTTCGTTATGCATTTGGTCTAAATCTAAGGGTTAGGTTTATTTCTGTCAATAGCCTCTTTCGTCGTCTCTAGCTTGCCAAGGGGTAGATAAGTTGACATGGAAAGGAAAAAGGGATTCTAAAATTCATCAGGTTTTATATATGATAGATTGTATATACATATGTTTTGCTTGTCCAGAATTTAGTAAAAAGAAAGGATTCAATAACTGATTATTCTTGTTATCTTGCCACACATTTATATATATGTAATCTATGAAAAGGAAAACTGAGTAAGAGAGATTTCATACTCGTTTGGTGCGATATTTCTGAATGTTAGTTCATATTTATTCCACTAAGCATTACTGTTTACCACTGCATAATTGTCACTGAATCTACTGTTTTTCTAATGCATTTCTATCATTGAATATTACTGTTTAATTCCTACTCCTAGGAATAAATAATTTCTCATAATGTAATATCATCCTGTAGTTACAAACTAAATTACTTATACGTTCCAAATTTGTAAATGGATCAATCCAACCTTGTCTGAAAAGTCTCTCCTTCGAGCCTCAAGCTTGGCAATTATGTCCAGACCCTCCCCTGAGCACTTTCTCTGTTCCACACCTGGATTATATCCACTTACAGTTGTGCCTTGGGCCTAAGGACTCCATGGTCTAGCCTCAAGTCCTGCACTCAGTTGACTATAAAATGAGTAACTTCCCACTATCTTGCAGCTCAAGGATAGTCCTCTTCCCTTCCTTCTTTCCCTTTTCAGGGTAAGAGTGTAACTATTTCTTTGTTACCTATTTCTTTTAATTAAGGCAAACAGTTATATTATATTATCATGTCTAAATTCCTAATTAATCATAATTAGGTAACAACTTGTTATGCTTTCCAACCTAAGTCAATATCACAAAATAAAATAATATTTTGAAATAAAATAAAATAACTATTAAATAAATATATAAAATGTGGAATTAAATAGATCTGCCTTCCTTGCTAAAGTTTTTTTTTTTTTTTTTTTCCCTGTTGTGCCATATTTGGATTTGATATGGCATTTCATTGATTATCTATCTCATTTATGGTGGAAAATTTAGGTATGTAAGTAGTTTAGTTAGCGTTCATTTACAAGGTTAGAAATTGTATACATTATTAAGAATAGAATTAAATCAAGATTAGAAATTGTGTACATTATTAAAAATAGATTTAAATGAGTGGCCATCAATAATCACTTATTATTTTGTGACATGTATGACATGTACTTTTGGCTTTTTAAATTAGGCATTCTAAGAACATAACCAATAATATGACAGATAAATTTGAATAAAATAAATAACCGTAAATAAAAAATAGCTTTGAAAATTACAAATTAACAAACTATAAAATATTTAATTAAGTTAATATAAAATCAACTGTGTACCGAATGGGTGAGAAGTCAAATTGTTTATTATTTCAAACATAGTCATTCATTTGTGTCCCCGTTTCCCCACATTTGATTCCATTATTTGGCCTCTTTCGGGCGCTCATTTCTCACGCGTTTGTATATTATTGAAGTTGTGGCAAAATTCATAAATTCCACCATGCTTATCAGATCCTACGGTACCCTCCATTTGATGCCATTCTTTGGCTTTTTGGGCGACCTTCTTCTTGCGCCATCATATATAATTGAAGTTAGTGGGAAAATTCATAAATTCCGCCCTGTTTATCAGGTCCTCTGTTCGATTCTTATAGCACTGGAAAAGAGCCGCCTTTGTGCAGGGGGTTGATCGATTCACTGAGTGGAAATGGATAATGGAGTATCATCAACTAAATGTCGTCCTCTGGGAACAACAGAAGCTAATTGGTGCAGAGCTCTGGATGGTGGGACAGGCACCTTTATTACAGGTATTCTCTTGGCCAAATCCATAGGAGTTGCGCCCATTCAAGCATCTCTTTCACTAATTTTAGCTGCCCAACCACTTCTCAGAGCTCGAATCGTTGACAAACAAGGCCAGCTATGCTTTGATATCGATGAAAATGTATTGCTGGATATTGAAATCATAAACCAGGAAGGCCTGCAGCCTGTGGAAAACATAGATAGAAGGGCTCAAGAGCCATGGCTGCGAATAGTAGAAGACGAGATGAATACTACTTTTCCTCAACAGAAACCGTTCAGAGTTATCGAAGCTCGTCTGTATCGTTTTCCCAATACAGACAGTTTAATCATACTGAAACTGCACCCTGCTGCAACAGACCATCTTTCTGCAGTGGGTATTTCTTCTCAGTTTATGAAGCATTTACAGGACTTTGTTATTGCTGAGGAGAATGGAGAAGATCTGCAGGAATTGATAGACAGAAGGATGAGGGTCGAGCTGGAGAAACGTTTGGAGATGGGTGAGGAAGTTCCTCCATGTGTGGAAGATGCCATTCCTCCTGGAAAAGCCAGTAAACCATTCTGGGCACGTGGCCTCGACGTTTTAGGATATGGGTTGTCCGCTTTCCGCCATGCTATTCTTCCATTGGAGAATGTGGTCGACGACAGGAAGTCTCGTATCATTATTGCCGATTTCGGTGAATCTGCAACAAACAAAATGCTTCGAGTAATCTCACAGCCTAAATAGCCTTTTACTAGTGTATGCCTGTCTGTTCTCTATGTTTTTTAAACAAAATTATTATTATTATTTATTTATTTTATTAAAGAAAATTAAGGTTGGACCCAAGTGACAGCCTAAACCTACCGCATAAAACCAGGGCATAGAGGAGAATGGCAAGATGTTTTAGCCAGAGGACCTGACTAATTAAACTAACTTTCTGGTTAACAAAGTTATTGCTAAAAGCTTTTCATTTCAATTTAAAGTCGAGGTGGTTTGATTTTTTTTTTAAATTAATGGTTTAGATTGATTTTTTAGGGAATATGTTCAGAATATGATCTTAATGCTTATCAAGGGTTGTGTTACAGATTTTGTTGGGTTGCGTTGACTTTTAATAAATTTAATAATTAGATTTCTCATTATAAGTTCTTCCATAATAAGTTCCTCATTATTATTTATAACATTCATTTATATATAGGTTGCATTGACTTTTAATAAATTTAATAATTAGATTGCTCATTATAAGTTCTTCCATGATAAGTTCCTCATTATTATTTATAACATTCATTTATATATAAACAAATTATGTTTAGCAAAATGGTCCATTACTTTTAATCAATTTAAAAAATTAGATTGGTGCCAAGTGGCTCTCTGACCACCAATTTCCTAGGGATTTGAGATTATTATTCCTCCATGATAAGTTTCCCATTATTATTTATAACATTAATTTATATATAAAAACAAATTTTATTTAGCAAAATGGTCAATTTTACAATAAGATGTGTAACTCTTTTTTTTTCTTAGATAAATGTGTATATTGATACTGCATTTTTAGTGTAGCTTTTTTTGTTATATTTATGAAGCCTTGGATATATCAACCATATTAATATCTTTCTTTAATGTAGTTATACTAGTATAGTTAATAATATAATTATTCTATTGTAGGGATCTTGGATATATAGTCTGTGATTCTAATTATAACTTTTCGTGATATGTAGAGATTCTTTAGTACTTGTAATGCTTCCCGTTGAAATAAAAAGTTTCTTTTAATTATTAAAAGAAGCAAAGTGAAGCATTTTATACCCAAAAAAAATGTGATAGCATTAGGCAACCTCTATAAGATAACAACTTCTAGAACCTTTAGCCCTGGGTGAAAATGTTTCTTTGTATAAGCATATTTTCTATTGAATTTTGTTGAAATTGTATATTTGAGTTGTTGAGTCATAAATCCTAATGTCCAGAAAGTTTTTTAAGATTCTAAATCTATTTAATAATAAAAAACATACCAGTTTTAGATTTTGCTACTTTTAGCTATTAAAATTAACCAAATAAAGCAGTTTATACCCACCAAAAAAACTCGGCTTTAAGCAGCATTTATAAGCTAATAGCCTCTGAAATCCTTAGACCTAGGTAGCTTATTAGCAAGCGCAAAAAATCTTGAAAGTTTAAAAGCCAAGTAAATTAAAAAAAAAAAAAATAGCGACAAAACATAACTTGTGCAGCAGCAGAAATCATGTCTCAGTGGTGGTTCACCTTTGTTCATGGGGGTAGTTCTATCCATCCACTGCAGGTTTTGGACCAGTGCTGATGGCGATGTCTATCCAGCGTGAAGAGTTTCTGCTTGGAGCTTTGAACTGACAGGTATTCTCCCTGAAACCTTGAAAACATCAAGGTTCCTACCTGCCCTATCCTAAAACCTTGAAAACTCTACCTGTTATTTCAAGGTTCCAAGTGGATAGTCTGCGTGGTGGATAGACATTGCCAACGAGGATGGACTCCTACCCATCATTGCCTTGCTTGGGCTTAGGAGGTTTTGGGCCAGTGGTGATGGCGATGTCTATCTACTGTGAAGACTTTCTGCGTGGAGCCTTGAAGTGACAGGTATTCTGCTTGAAATCTTGAGAACATCAAGGTTCCTACTTGCACTATCCTAAAACCTTGAAAGCCCTACCTGTTACTTCAAGGTTCAAGGCAGACAGTCTGCATGGTGGATATACATTGCCATCTTGGGCTCTTACTTATTTTTACTCTGCTTGGGCTCAGGAGTTTTTTCAGACTCTGAAATGGCTAAAGCATGTTGCCAGCGTTTGCTCTACCTCGGGTGGAGGTGGGAGAGACTAGCGAGAAATGCATTATGGGGCAGGAGAATTATCGAGTGGTTTCTATGTTTGCGTTGTTTCAAAGGTGCATTTTAGAGATAATGTTTTAATGCTTTCTTCAATGCAGATATGTGAGAGTAAATCATCGGATTTGAATGGGTTGCTAATTGCTGCATCATTGAGGGCGGTTGCAAAGTTCAAAGGCACAGGAAGCAGAGGAGAGCATTATGCATCAGCTATTCTGCTCAACTGCAGATCCATGTTGGAGCCAGTGATACCAGATTCCACCTCGGGTATTCTTCCATCCTTCCATCCAAGATTGTTTTGGAAATGGATTTATATGTTTTTTTAACTATTTGTCTTGAGGGTGAGTCACATTTGTCAGCTGAAAACGCCCACAATAAAAATATCCAATGAGTAATCTAAAAAATTCTTGAAAACAATAACCAGACTTAATCTTATTTTCATCTTTTTGGCTTTTATATTTCTAATCTTTGCTACTGTGAGTTTGTTTTCCTTGGTCCTGACCAGACTTAATCTTATTTTCATCTTTTTGCCTTTTATGTTTCTATCTTTGGTACTCGGAGCTTGTTTTCCTTGGTCCTTTCAATCCATGCTCTTCTCTATCGCACACTCTGGATGACTAGTAGCATTTGGTTCATTGGCTTGTAACATGGTGGAGTGTGGACTAGCCCCTTTTTAAAGTTCTACAGTATGATCCAAAATTTCTCTTATGAGCTTCCTAGCACTTTTTCATTATTGGTCTCAATCGACTGATAGATTAGGTCACATTTGGCACATTTTTAGTGTCTGGTACATTCTCCAAAGCAGGGCACCTTAGTGGTGCTTCGCATATCCACCCTTCTCTTTTCGTTTTGATCTAACATATGTTAATCTCCCATTTCGCTGTGCTGGTTATTACTCTGCTAGCAGTCGTCTTTTGCTTCCACCTGATAGCTCTATGTACGTGAGGTTGTGGCACTAGGCTTGGATTTACAAGGACAATTTTATGTTATTTCTGCCATTTATGTCGCTTCATGCACATTTTTCTGCTCAGAGATTATGTGCAAATCAAGGAACTGAAACCTTCATAGCCTGGACAAGCAAAATCAAGGTCTCAATTGATAATATAGATTAAATTTTTACCTCGAATGATTGCTTGCCTGCAGGTTTCTACCAATCAGCAATTTTGAAAACATTCCGTGCCACTGAAACAGAGCCCTTATTGAAGCTTGCAAAAAGGGTCACCAGCGATCTAAATGAAGCAGTGAAGAACAGGAAGCATTTCACAGATATGGGTGATTTAAACATGTTGATGGTTCAGGCCATTGGCCGCCCTGCTTTAACTCCTTCGGCATCAATGCGTACGGCACTCGTAAGTAATGGGCGTGATATTCCTTGCCATGCTGCAGATAAAGAATCAACCTCATATCTAAATTTGAGGGACTGGGTTTCCTGTTCTTCTATAAATGGAGTTGGACCTTGTCTTGCACTGTATCCTGAGTTCAGACATGGCTGCCTGAGAGTCTCCTTCGTATACTGCAGTCCCCTCTTCTCTGCAGAAACCGTGCATAAATTGGTGGACGATATATCATCCATGCTTAACAATCTGGAGGACCAGTTGTAAAAGCAGACGTTACAAGTCTTTGGATAGAGGTTTTGGATTTACCTATAATTATAGAAGCATCTTTTTCTTTATTGTCTTGAGAATAAAAGAGCTTTTGATAAGTGGCAAATTGTATGAGAAGTCAGTGATTGTCATTCCCTTTGAAGAGCAACACTCACTAAGGTATTCAGAGCAACATTATAGTTACAGGCCAACATGTGATTGGTATACCAAGTGGAAAGAGTCAAACTCGATAGTAGACATGTTTTAAATATTTGAGAATAATGAAGTAGAAGAATTTTCAACTGGTTCATTCTTTGCTGCGGCTAAAGAAAGAAGAAAAACCAACACAGATACACACACAAATTTGCTGGTACCTTGCACGAGAATGCTTCAAGCAAACGGAGACAGTCTTTCATAATATCATTCATATTCCAATTCTACAAATCCATTTAAATATTTAATCGAGGGGAATGATGTCATCCATATAAAGATATAAGTATAGCTTATTAATAGAAGGTAAGAAACTAGTCGAAGAGTTATTCTTTGTATAAAAATTTAAATAGTATATATTTTTTTAATTTTGATATAAATTTAAAATAAAAAGCTTTTTGGTTTTTGATGATAGATGGAGTAATTACTGCAACATCGAAAAGATAAAACATTATACAGTTCATTTCTGCAAAATCTTCAACAAAATTTAAATTTTGTTTAATAATATGTTGAGGAATATTAGAATCACACAAAGTTAGGTTATATGATTTTCAAGAAAGAAAAAGCCACAAAATAAATGGTGATATATATATATATAATTATATATTATATATATATATATATATATATATATATTATATATATATAGATATATTATAAAGTTGTTGGAAAATCAAGGCATTTGTAGATTGATATTTTCCTTACTTGATAATTACTTGTGATATTTGTTGGCATTTTTATTATTATGTTTTACTTCTTCATCGAGCAATCAGAAAAAACATGAAGATCACAACACACAAAGAACACAAGATATAGGCTCCACGCGAGGGCAGAACCCCACAACTAGGGAAAACACAAACAATCTTCTTTTTAGAGAATCAAATCAAGATGAGACCTCCAAGGCCTAAAGACCAAGACAATTTCCTCCATAAGATCCCCAAGTCATCCCTCCTTCCAAGATTTCTTCTAACTGTTCATAAGCTCAGATCATCATCTTCCAATTCAGTCTCTAATAGAAATGCATTACAACAATATATAGAATCACATTACAGTGATCTTGGCATCTTTCCTCAAAATTTAGGACACTATGTCTATTGCAGAACTCAAATATCCTTTCATAGAATTAATAACAAATCTTACCTTACACATGAGCATAACTCACATACTAGGAGCAGAATTTAGATACTTCCAAAGGGAAAAACTTGGGATATATTTATCACTTTTATCACTCCAGGGAACTCGTATATCTTTGCCACTAAAAACTTGCATATAACTTCAGAACTAAACACAAACTTGCCACTAAAATCACATATCTTTCCATAGAGATATCACCGAACTTGTTTATGTTTTGGAGGAGGATCCACGTCTATAAATAGTTGTCCCCACATACGGACAGACATGTCCCTTTGAGTGAGTTGACTTGACCATCTAGGGGTCTGACTTGGTGTTATGGAGGCCAATTTGACTCTTTTTGACTAAACAGAAATTCTTTTTCCTTTTTCTTACAAAGAGTTCAAATGAACTTTGACTCAAATTTAATTCTTTGACTTAATCAAAACCTAGAAGCATGAAGAACTTGCTTAACCTAGATTTGAGCATGAAACCCATGTTTATATAAAATTATTTTTCTTCTGTTACATAAAAATACAAATTGATACAAGAATTAAGACTGAACCTAGTTACTTTTCCAACACTCCCTCTTAACTAGGGAGGTATTCACGATGACTCAACAAGTCTATCTCAAGTTGAAATATTCTCGTGAGAATGGATGTTATGAAACTAGCTCACAAAAAGATAGAAAATATAGATGAACGCCTTAGAAATAAGCCTCTTTGAGGGGGAAACCTCCTTTACATTACACAAATGAACAATTTTTAGATGATACAAATGACAAGACCTTTCTATATATAGGAGTCTAAGGGGTCATAATATAATCAGAGATAACATAACAATAATAATGTAAGGGCACAATAATAACAATAATGGGCTTCTATGGGGCACAATAATAACAATATGAGGACTACATGGGTACAACAATATAATAATGGAGTTGTACTAATAACAATAAGGGGTTATACTAGTAGTGTAGGGGCCTAACATGCTCCTCTCCTTCAAAAAGTGTTGTCCTCAACGCTTGAGTAGTTCTTGATGTTTTTGTATAAAATTCTTGTCCTCCCATGTGGAATCTTCAATGGATAAGTTCTTTTACCTGATGAGATACTCTGAAATTGATTGGTTTCGCAGCTGTCAGGTTTTTGTTTCTGTGACTGCTCCAGGTTCCAATATGATTTTTCCTTCATCTTCAAGTTCAGACAACATTGTTTGAATTGAGATCTTCTGTAACTTTTGAATGAGTGACCACACTTCTTCGTCTTTCTTCCATTCATACCTTGTTTCATTTATCAAATCTGGTTGGATAATAGAAATAACACAAAACAATGCTTCCACGTCCTCATCCTTTCTTGAGAGTGCATCTGCAACAAAATTTTGCTTCCCTTTTCTGTAGATGATGTCAAAGTCCTAACCCAACATATTTGTGACCCATTTTTTCTGTTCTTCTAAAGATAATGTTTGTTCTAAAAAGTATTTAAGACTATCACGATCCATTTTTACCTTGAAGTGTCTTCCCATTGGGTAAGGTCTCCATTTCTTAAGTGCATGTAGTATTGCCAACATTTCCTTCTCATAAATAGCTTGCTTGACATGTAGCTGTAAAAATACGCAATCACCTACATCAAAACTTTTTTCATTGTGATGTTGATCTACCTTTTGTTTCATTCGATTCTACACCAAAGTGGCGTTATCATTTAAATGTTGGAGAGCTTGTTGTTGATGCTTGATGTGATCTCTCACTACTTGAATCTTTTTCTTCTTGATATGTCCTTCTATCTTGATAGTTTGAGGAGTGGTAATTCTGACCAATGCATTACAAGATATGGTTGGATTCATTTTTTCTTTTTCGATGTGATCTTTCACTTCTTGAACCTTTTTGTTTTTATTCCTTCCAATTGTTGTGGTGTCAGCCTTGTAGGTTGTGGAAGGCTAGGAGAAACAACACTTCCATGTTTATAGTTGTGAGGGGTAGAATTCATTGTTTCCATAATTTTCCTTTGTTATGAAACCAACTCACAAAAAGATAGAAAATATAGATGAATGCCTTAGAAATAAGCCTCTTTGAGGGGACAACCTCCTTTACATTACACAAATGGACAATTCTTTGATGATACAAATGACAAGACCTCTCTATATATAGGAGTCTAAGGGGTCATAATATAATCAGAGCCAACATAACAATAATATTGTAAGGGCACAATAATAACAATAGTGGGCTTCTATGGGGCAGAATAATAACAATATGGGGACTACATGGGTACAACAATATAATGAGGGGTTGTACTCATAACAATAAGGGGTTACACTAGTAGTATAGGGGCCTAACAATGGATCCAGATTGATAAGCATCAATGACTATCATAGTCAACATAGTCACATTACCAAGGCCTTGATAGGCACAACCCTATCCCTAACAAGATCAAAGCACAATGTTGGGAGGCATTCCATGGAACACCACACTACCTCATCGACGTACATACTCCACCTAGAATACCTAGAGTATATATTTCATCAAACCATTCCCTCAAGGAGATGTCTGTCCATCGAACCATTCTTATCCAAGTCTATGTACTTATGACCAACATCGTAATCCATCGCTGTAAATGAGTTAAGAATGTTTGTCCAAGATGCTTATCCAATCCACCATTCTCTTTATCTATGTCCATGTACTTGACTTAGGATATCGGTCTGAATCCGTCATAATACCTGGCACAAGGAGAAACATTATTCTCCCTATCTGTGATGCATGCACTAGACTTACTATAGTTATTCCGCCTAGCTTCCTAAATTTAAATATATTATTATAAAATATCAAATAAAAGACTTAAAATTATTTATATGTAAAGGAATGATGTAATCCATATAATGATATAAGCATAGATTATTAATATAAGGTATGAAAATAATAGAAGAGATACTCTTTGTATAAAAATATAAATAATACATGTTTCCTAAATTTGATATAAAATAAATTTAAAATTTTGTTCTACAATATGTCAAGGAATGTTAGAGTCATACAAAGTTAGGTTTTGTGACCTTCAAGAAAGAAAATCATACAAAATAATTGTGTGATTTTGTGTGTGTGTGTCTATATATATATATATATATATTGTTGGAAAATCAAGGAATTTGTAGATTAATATTGATTTTCCTTAGTTAATAGTTACTTCTTGTTGAAAATGCAACAAGAAAATCCTAATTTAATTCTGTCCTTGAATTAAATTAGGAATAAAATTGTAATTCCACATGACAAGACAACTTGTAATAGTTAATTAACTTAAATTGACTTAGTTGGCTCAGTTAATTCGGTTTGAGGGTCTAACTAGAGTCATGTAGAGTGTCTCCTACATTGTAGGAGACCTGGTTGAGTTTATTTTGATTTGTAATTAATTAATTCAGTTTGACTGAGTTAAAGTCAGTTAAACTAGTTCCAAATGATGGAGGAAGTAGTAGGAAGTCAGACAGTGGGTGTTGCTTCATGTGGTCAACCAGTTAACTGACGATTCACTCATAAATAACTCATGCATGTAAGATCTAAGAGTTACCCAGTTGAGATTGGAGTTAAGGGACAATGTACTATCAGTTGTATAATCATCCAAATTGTATAGGTGATGCATGAAGTCATAGGAAGGTTTATGAGGATTGCGCAATTCCAATTAAGGAATTTCCCTAATTAATAGGGGGTAATTCCCAAGGAAATAGGGACTTGGGCAAACCAAAATTTGGTTAAGTATTGCCCTGGGCCTGTCTAGGACGTTGTGAGATAGATAGAGATAATTCAGAGATTGCTTTGGCTTGAGTAAAACATTGTAATCTTCTCATATTTTTTGACTAATGAAATATATAGATAGCAGGTCTTTTAGTTGTGGCTTTCCCCAGGAAATCATTATGTAATGTGTTGATTGAATTCTTTCTCTTGTATGCTTCATGATTTCACAATCGTTAAATTGTTTCCACTAATGAGTATATTAGTTTCAAGTTTATTGTTTTAGTAAATTACAATTAGCAATTTGAATCTACAAGGAATTTCGACATGGTATTAGAGCAGAAATCATTCTAGAGGAGAATATGAGTTTGTCTTTTGCAGGTGAAATTGAATTTGCAGTATCATACTTCAGAGCCAGAAGGATGTCATTCTACGTTTTGAGACTTGAATATGCCTTTGAGGGTAGTTCAGAATATATTGATTGGAAGGACATGATGGAGGCAATGTTGGAAGAAAACGAGCTTAAGGAATTCATAGACAAAGATATTCCTAAGCCTCCAACAACTGGTGCTCAAGATTTGGCAAAGTGGAGAAAATTTGTTGCAATGGTGAGAATGATCATACTAGGAGTTTGAGATCATATTTTATTGAACCTCCATGATAAGAAGACTCCATATGCAATGTGGAAGGCCTTGACATACCTGTTATAAAGCAACAATGATAGGTAGGAAAGAAGAACAAGGCATGGCACTATCTACTAGAATCGTTACATGTGACAGGTAGGCAAGTAGAACAATACATGGCACAATGAGGGAGTCTAGTCAGCAAAGAAGGAAAGACTAGTCACTATAATTGCGACATGTGCAGAGCTTGAGGGGCAGGCTCCTATGATAGTGCAGTTTGCTTCTATAATGGCTAATTGTCCACTGGAAATGTGGCTTGCACTTAGGAAGGCTCACTAGAAGAGGAGATTGTGCAGTTGGCTGTGGCAAGCAACAAAGGCCAAGTCACTTAGGCAGGAAGGTGTCACTGCACTGTGAAAGAGAAGAGAAATTGTATTAAACAGTTTTCTTTTGCAAAGGGACACTATAAATGCTCCATGTACTATACAAGGCATAATTGCTCAAAACTCCATGCAATGAGTTGGTACAAGAAGCAAGAGTTAGGAGACTATGCTTTGAAGGTTCTCAATGTGTAAACATAGGAGTTAACCTTAAGAAAAACTTGGTGCACAAATATGGGAGAAATGGATTCATCAATGAGGCTCATGGATAGACAATTCTCATCACCTAGAAGAAGATTCATGCATTCATAACTTTCATTAGGCAGAGGAACCACGAAGAGCTCCAAAATGGCTAAGCGTGAGATCGATAGAGTAAGAGAGGGAAAAGACATCTGACTGAGACTCAAACATGGATCACACACATGAATTCCATTAATACAAGCCAGGGGAATGTATAGGACTCATGAACAATAATCACACCTTGAAACAACAACAAAGCAAAACTTATTTCGAAGTGTGACAATTGAAACGCGGCATTGCAAAACTTAGAACACAAGTTGCGACACAAATGTCGAGTGTGACCAAAGTGAATTAAGATGTAGGAATGTGTATAATATATATATGATATATAGGACCATATATGCAGAAGAGTGCACTAGAACTTCCTCTAGTAATGTGCAAAGGTAAGACACATGCAAGTGTGAAATTTTTTAAGAGCAACACTTGCAACAGTAAGAAATGTGAAAATGACACTCGCAGAAGCTAAATAAATTGAAAGTGACACATGCCAGAGCAAAGATAATATGAAAACACCACTTTTTAAAGTGAAAGCAAGAAAAAACGACAATCACAAAAGTGAAAGTAGCACTTGTGAAAGCAAAGGTGCGTAAAAGCGACAACTAAACTCACTGAAATAGAAGTACAATTTACAACCAAAGTGAGAGGGAGACTGCAAATGGGGAGTATGCAATGAATTTCAACATAGGTTGAAAATTGTGCAGGCACTGTCCTTATGTATTGTGTAGTCACTGTCAATAGTGATTGCATAAACATTACTTTCGAAATCTATGCAATGCCTATCTAAGATTGTAGAGGAAAAATGTTCTTATGAATTCAACACGAACTGAGCATGTGTGAGTAAGTGAATTTGACACTTAGGATCTAAGAATAATACTTAATAAACTTCTTAAAACATCAACTGACCATGAAGCGACCATGAGACAATGGATTGCAAGATCCTCAGTAGGCTACAAAATTCAAGTGTAGGAAAAAGTTTGGAGGGTGTTTTTCGCAGAGACAATACTTGGCGACAAACTGATAGAACTCTAGCTTCTCTGTTTAGGTTTTATATTTAAGTTAAAGGTATTAATACTTAAGGAATTATTGATTCACAATGTAGATTACCCCATCTTTTCCACTTAACCCAGTTAAAGATATAGTCTCTTATTTTCCTTTCTCAGCTTCAAACACATTTTCAAAACTAGTCATACCTCAGCTGTTTCGATAGGGGAAAAGGATAATAAGTATATTGAGGCTTAGATAAACACCTTCCCCTATTTTTCTCTACCTATAGTGATCCTATTCAATACCTCGACAAAGTCACCTCAAGGAATCACAAGAATTGCTTCGCTGTCGCCATGCCTGTTCAGTACCCTACTGAAGTATCTTGCTTCACCTCTTTGCGTAGGAAGCCTTTCTCTTCTTCACCTCTTTATTTAGTTACTAATAGAATGTGAAAATGGACTTATTTATTTTGAAGGTGGAAAAGGGATCCTGACTAATAAATAATTAATATTATAACACATACTATTATTGTAATTATATATAATTCTTATAATATATTTTTTATTCTATTTATTAATATTTTCTTTATATTAAATTTAAAATTTGTTCTATAATACACACACACACACACACTATTATTAAATGATAAAGTGAGATGACTTTTGTTGATATAAGTTTATGGATAAATGTTGTGTGCGAGAGTGGTCTCACCACCCATCATCAAAGACTCGAGTAAAGTATGATAGATAAGAAAAGAGTGATGGGTATTTATAAATCAAAAATCAACTACTAACCGTCAATGTGTATGTTAATATGTTCGTTAAAGGTGAGGCTACTCTGCTATCTTTTGTCTATAGTGGAAATAATGCAAATACAAAAAGAAGGCACTCTCTATGTTGTTTCTTGATATCTGTGGCCTGTGGATTTCTACAAAACACAAACCCCCTCTATTATTCTCTCTCCCTATCCACTCTCAACTACTCTACTCTACTATGAAACAAAATGTAAGCAAATAGAATGGAATCCCTTTTCCTCCCATTGGATTGGTTATAACACAGACCGATAACCAACAAAGGGTTGGGTTGTTAGGTTTGACCCAGTCATCCCTCAACATGAGTTAAAACTTGACCCTTCTAGAGTATTCTTCATATACTCCATGTGGTTTTCCCCTTTTCCATGAGTAATGTGGTTGATGTGGCATGCTCTCGAATCATGGAGGAAAAAACAAGAAGCTCAGCTTCTCGGTGGCATAAGTATTGCATATGGGCTTTGTTTGGCACCTTTCTTGCACCATTGAAAAAGTCTCCAAATGTATAAAAAATTATGGATTTTAACAAAAATGAGAGTTTTTGAACCCCAAAAATATGCATTTAATGCCTCAAACTACAGAAGGTTTCAAATCCAAACTCGCCAAGCTGGGACCCATCAGTAAAAATGGTCATGTAATCCAATTCCTCCAATTTTTCCACTTTGAAAGCATCAAAATGGATAAAAAATAATATAATGATCCAATCTAGATTATATTATAAGTTTTCAATATAGAAATTTTATTTGTATTGCTTACATAAAAATGATAAAATTCATGCTAATGGAGAAATCAAAGGCCAAGGAATGCAAAATGTTAATGGAAAATTATGAAGAAATAATAGAGGATGACATTCCATTATGATGTTGCACATAATAATGCATAAACTTCCTAAGACTATTTTCCTTCATTTTATATATTTTTTCTTCAATCAATGACCATTTTATAAAACACATGAAAGTTGGTTAACTATATCAATTTTTATATGATCAACATTTTGAAAATTGCTTTCAATATAATTAAAATGTTTGGAATTATGATTATTTCGAGCATGATAATAACATTGTGTATTATATTTTCAATATTATTGTTGTCATATTTATTGTAATATTATGGCTTGAAGGGAGATTATCAAATTCTAAATTCTAAATTGTATGTAATTTATTTCCTTTTGGTTAATAAAATTATCTTTTCTATGTTATCACATGAAATTTTTTTTAGACATGTTATGTTTTATATTTGTATAAGATATGATTAGGTTAGTTATCTCATCTTTTTATTTTAGGATCATTTAATTTGTACCATCCCTCAGGGAAATTTCATAGTAAAGCTCTCATCTCTAGTGCTTCATCTTTGAGTTGGCCTTAGTGTCAATTGATTTTTTATTTGATTAACGAGACGGGTAATTCCTTAATTATCAATCATGTTTACAATAATAGAAGGTGACCATTTTCTAAACGTTTAGGATAAATCTAAATCAATGGAATCACATACATCATATAACATTAAACAATTTCTGTTAAACGCATCATTTTCCCCCAAAACTAACATAAACATGATTTTATTATAATGTTGCAACTATATAAAATGTTGTGTATGACTTGAGGAACAATCTCTATTTATTCATTAGTACTGGCAATAATTTTTGGCAAAATATTATGCGGGAAAACATTTTGTTATGCATCATTGGATGAATAGCATCTATCTATATTGATTTGTGCCAGTATACAAAGTAGGTTTGTAATAGTCCTATGCAATAATTTTACAAATAACAAAATTCATCAAAACTAATTCACAATATTCAATTTCTTTAAAGATTTATTAAAAAATGAAAGTACCAAAAATGCATTCATCGACCAAACAACTAATAAGTTATACATAATTATAGTGTACATAATGCCAACTTTGTCATAATTTATTAACCTTATTGGAAATTTAGCCTAATTTACAATCAAATAATTATCCTCACACCCAATCATTTTGAGACACACTCATTCTTATGAGGTTATTGTCATAATTTATTAACCTTATTGGAAATTTAACCTAATTTACAATCAAATAATTATCCTCACACCCAATCATTTTGAGACACACTCATTCTTATGAGGTTATTCTATGGGTGAGATACACTTAAATCTATATCTGATCTTACCAGCGTCTTGTTTTATAACCTTCAATTTACACATGGTTTTAAAATTTAATTTAATTAAGGATATAAATAAAATTAATTCATGTGTAATTATAAACATGCTTACTTATTTATTATAAAAATTATAGATCAATTTTAAGCACAAATCTAGTGTGCACCGAGAGCGATGAAATTTCTTCAGGTGCAAACTTATGTTAGAGTGAAAGTTTTCAAAATATCTCTCTCTATCCCTCTCTCTCTCTCTATATATATAATCATTATTTAAATTGTATTTTTGAATGTTATATACAAAACATAACATAAACTTGAAAATTTTTGTTGGATTTATGGGAAAATTGACAAAAAAATGACCAAAATGTAAAATAGTGAGACTACTTCAAACATTTTAACCACAATTTTTTTTTCAACTGCTTTATATGATATATACATTTTTTTTTAAACAATATATAATATATCCATAGTTGACATTAATTGAAACATTTTATCTATGGATTACATTGTCCATATTAAAATGGGTTCTTTTGTTGTTATCTTGTAATGTCATGTCATGTTATGTTATGTTATCTAAAAATTTTGTCTCGATTAAATTACAAAAAAATAAAACATATATATATAGATATATATATATATGTATATATTATATATTAATATATACTATATAGCACAAGAGATCAAATCATATAGATATATCAAATATACTATACATATCCTAATCAATTAAGCTTTCACTAAAACTATGAAGCACCTAAGAAGATCAAACTCTCGAGTGCGACAACATTCCTAAAATGTCATAAAAAAATATAAATTATATCGTGATTAAGATAAAGAATACACTCTCATAATCAGCACATTCATAACTTTAAATTGCATATTAACAATATAAAAAATAAATAAAAAAAAAAAAAAAAAAAAAAAAAAAAAAAAAAAAAAAAAAAAAAAAAAAAAAAAAAAAACATAAATTTTAAGTAAATTATAATTTTATTTTAAATTATTAGCTATTATTATTTAAAAGAATTAATATATGAGTTAAAAATATATACATTTTAAAAACATGCAACAATATCCATAGCTCTTGTTACAATACCATGCCCCAATACTATGGTCTACCAATACCAAATGCCCAATATGACGTGTTGATATGACATTTTCTTTAATTGATTATTTTGAGATAAATTAATTAAAAAAACATAACTAACTGGGAGATAAATGTTAACCTTTCATCTATGAATACTACTATGAATATTCTGACATAATAATCAAATAAGTGATTTTCTAAAAAAATTATATATTTTTTATAACATTCAATTTTAATTTTATACATAAAATCAAATATCATATATATATATATATATTCGAAATAATTTTCTTTTTAATATTATTATAATTATATAAATCATTATACCTTAATGGGGGTGGAGGACCAAGGTAACACAGGCGCGATAGGGACAGGATCATGACAAGTGGTGAAACAAAAAGGATTTGTCAGGACACTTGGCAAGGGAAATCTCAAAGGATTGTGAAGTGGGATCGGGCATATAGCCTTTGAATTATTGTTTGGTTTCATTGTTGGTGTTTTCAAGGTATGGTAGATTGAGTGGGTGGTGGAAACGACATTGAGTATGCACAGGCCGCCAACCTATGCATGCTTGATTACCTGGTACCATTGTTTGAGGTTATTGCAGTTTGGAGGTGGGGCTCTCAATATGAATTTTTGGGATATCCCCAATGCACAATCTAGGATATGAGGCTGGAGGTTATTGGGTTTTTGAAGGTTTTAACCCCATACAGAAATTACCTGCATATGAATTCTAACACACAACAAATAAACAATGCAAGAGCATAACACATAAAACACATATACACAGAGATTTCCCCTGGATCCCAAAACAGGGACTACCAGCTTGATTTTTCATTATGTTCCTTTCAATGTTACAATACATATTTATACATGCCGAAGCATCCAATACCATGAACTGAAAACCATTGCGTCCAATACCATGGACCAAAAACCGTTGCGTCCAATACCATGGACCGAAAATCATCGCGTCCAAAAAACATGTGCGAAAATCATGCACAAAACCATAGGTGGGTCCGCCCAACCTAACATAGGGTCCAAAAACAAAAATTTTCGGGGCGCTGCCCCGGACCCCATAAAGTGGGGTTACGGGTGCCCTTCAAACCCCCTGTTAACTACATGGAAAGAATATAACACAACCCAACAATTTTTTCTGAAAGACCAAGGAAAAACCCTACAAGGGGGAAACCCTTTATAATTATTCTTTTATTAGATTGTCATAAATTGTTTAGTACAAAGTAGAATGATTCCATACAAAAATATCCAACAATATCAACCAAACAATATCATAAATATGATCCTAGCAATAATATTGATAAGAGTTAGCTTTCCCAATTTGCGATCGACTACGGTCAACTACAAACTGAAACCATAGGTACCAACCACATGGAGTAAGAGTTATGTGTGAAGTTGGGATGCTCCAACCATACTAATGAGACTATGCGTGTGTGGTTAAAACTGAAAAATTCTTGTGTTAACCTTGTAGTTGGAACCCAAAAACCCTAATCATATGTGTGAGCTTCAAACCCTACAATTTCGTACCTGTACAAACCAGACTTTCGACCTGTACAAACCAATAAAATGAAGAGAGAGAAGAAGAAGAAGATTAATAATGATGCCCAAATGAGTTGTAGATCGTTTGTATTTATAGGCTTCCAAGGGTGTCCAATTTCATGTGCCTTGTCCTTTTGTACACATGTGGGCTTTAATTCAAAAATACACTTTCCCTTGTCCAAATAAGTGCTTTAAAAGTCAAAATTGGTCCTCTCAAAAAGAGGAATCTAGTTCCATGATTTGAATTTGTCACTGGGCTTTCAAATTAACAATCCCTCTTAGCTAGGGAGAAATACCAACTACATCATGTAATCATCATAGGTATCCTATTATCATATCATGTCCCAACTCTACTTAACTCTATTTACTGAATCATTCTCAAATCTAAAGAATAAAAATCATCAGGGAGCATAAATTACCACCCTCTCAATACAATTAGGAATTTCCTATGGGAATCTCTCACTTCATGTCATCTCATATGAGAGTATATGTCTTCAACCCTATGTCAAGAAATAGGAAATATACAATATCTCATATATCCTATTGCTTCTTTTTCATCCCAACAATGACCCTCAAGAGTTATGTGGTAGAACACCTTACATCATAATAAAGGTTGGGTGAGATACCTGGCTTACCAAAGGTAAGCATCACACACCCCAAGTCCTCTCAAGTCATTTACCAGATGAGGGGCTACAATCCCAACAAGCTCAACTTGTGTGTATGATGCAAACTAGGGTATACTCTGCTAAACCAAGATAGGGGAACAACATCTTCCACCCTATGGTTGACAAATAGCGGTGGCACCCTATTGCCTAGAGATACCTCAACCCCAGGAGATTTACATCTTAATTCCTCACCCTCAGAGCTCAAACACGGGGGAAGATCTAGCTCAGTGTCCTGAATCAGCAATGCCCCTTATCAGAAGGGGCCACATCCACTAGTCTAGGCTACTCTCTAAAGACCAAGAACTTCCCTTTCGACAAAGCCATGGTGAGAATATCTGCAATATACTCGTCTATCGACATGTGATGGAGTCTAATGGCTCCTCTCTGCACCATGTATCGAATGTAATGACATTTGATCTCTATGTGCTTGGACTTGTCATGAAATACAAGATTTTATGCTAATCTAATCCCACTGATGTTGTCACAATATATAACTATAGTGTCTAGGACTTGCTCAAACAAATATCCAAAGATATTTCTCTACCAAATTGCTTCGCAGCTAGCCATGTTAGCGGAAATATACTCTGCCTCTTCTGTACTTAGTGTTACAAACTTCTATTTCCTGCTCATTCAAGATATCATGGCGGATCCAAGGCTAAAACAACATCCATAAGTGTTTTTCCTATCAACAACATTTTCTTCCTAGTCAGCATCGATATATCCATGTAGTTGAACATCTCCAACAAAATATCTCAAACTAAGGGTGATTGTACCATGAAAATATATCAAAATGTGTTTGACAGCAACCCAACGTGCATGGTGTTGGGTGCTAAGTTGTTCCTAAGGAATCAACTCAATCCTTTATCCATTAATCTATTAACCTGGAGTTCGTCTCTTTATTACAAGGTTGTCGGCACGATCTATGTCGAGATAGTGCTTTAAATTACAAGAGTGTATGAGAAAATATCGTAAAGTAAAAGCTATAAAGAAATACTTTCTAAAGGCATTAAGTCAAATTACACAGAAGTGAACGATTCTGTAGAAATCATGGAGCTGTTTAACTACTTTAAAAATAAACATTAAATTATATTAAACCAATTATCTGACTATAATGTGAAACTTCAGTATGTAAAACACTTTTCAAAAGGAATCCACACTCAATCACTAACCACCCATAGTTGCTGACAATAAGACAAGGAAATGGAAATTCACTCTATTATAAGGAAATTATGGAATTATGCACAACATGATAATTAGATCTAAAACTCATAACAAGTTGAAATGTAAATCTTCACACAACTAAATAGAAAGTTTTAAAAATTCACAGAGTAGAAATTGTAAATCTAAGAATCTTATGAAACTGTATCGTAAATTAAGGAACTCATACAAGAAACAACAATTGTGCATATGATAAGAATCAAAAGATAATAGTACACAAGAAGGCAATGATCTTTCCAGTGACTGGGCTAAGGTCCTTGGAGATAACTGCCTTAAAATAAATTCAATATAAAATATTAAAGTAGAACCATTCAAACTTTCATTGACATCAAAGTAAAGTACAAAAGTGGTTTGTAAATCTTCAGAGCTGTTCTGCTATCCACTTTTACAGTTCACCGATAATAATAAAAAATCACCATTACTCTCTTTCTTACTACAATTTAATATATATTACAATGCATTCTAACATTGGAATGATAAAGCTATCCTGAGAATCAGAATATTTTCAGGGTCGCTTATTTAAATCACAAAATCAGATAATATCTTTCGTGTAACTGTTCTTATGCAAATAAATATAAATCTCGGGCCAGCATGTCAAGATTAACACGATAATCCTTAAGCCTCAACCTTTCTTTATCTCCTCAAGGGAACAACAACTATCCATCAAATCTTTTTCCTGTACATAAAGTAACACAGATTTAGAACTAAAGGATATCTAAAGTACTCAACTCAACTTATTAACAAGAAAAAATACTAGAATATTAATAATTGCATTTCTAGAACTTCTATCTATGAGATTATTATAAACCAGACTTAAAAACCTTGAAAAATAAATATTTAACTAGAGAAATAAGGGGAAAGAAACATACGAATTTCATAACCCAACATCTCTCCTCAACTTACCTTGGTGCATGTCCTCATGCAATAAGATAATTGACATTAAAAGTGTTAAGGAATAAGTTTATCCTTCGATCTTTCACCATAATATCAAAATCCATTTCTCTTTTGAATCTCTTTGAAAGCTGTAGTTTTATCTTTTTAAGAGAGCTCATATTCAGGGTTGTAGACATCTGGAGGGTACCAGATGATAGGAAATCTATACCTACAACCAATCCAATTGGGTCCTTCAGCCATGACCAAACAAGCAAAATCTCTCACTTTGTTGGTTGATGCCCAGAAGTTTTGATCATTGAATGGTTCTCTATTTTTCATCTCAGTAGAAGACATATTCCATATTTTCTTAGCTACACAGAGGGATTCTTCCCTAATTTTCTCAAAGAATTATAAACCAGTTCGAAGAACATCGTTATGCACAGGTGCAAGAGCAGGAATGACACCTGATTGTTCCATAAATTTCTTGTGTTTAATAAGAGTATGCAGGGGACATTTTGGTTCTCCTCTGACCTAGAGGTCAAGGCCATTTTCCCTTTTTCAGTATATGTCATGAACTTTAGACCAGTTGAATTTATTTTTAGAAAAAGAAAGGAAGGCTTGTAATTGCACATGTCCAATAAAAGGGCTAGGATTATCCTCTAAGAAAAAGTTATGCATGTATAACTCACAAAAAAATATTTGACATAATCATCTTGTTGTTGGAAATATTTAATGAAATAAAAAACAATAGTAAAATTAGTAGGTTGCCCTGAATGAACGACTTTTATTTTGAGTAATAGTTATCGTTCAAGTAAGAACATAACGTAATTCTTTTCCGAACATCTACAAGGCAGAGCATTAGAGTAAATGGAACAAGCCTCTTTGATTTTTTCTAGGGCTTTCTGAAGTTGACCATGTACCAATTCTTTCTTTTTCTTTGCCGCTCTGAGCTTAGCATAGGTCTCATCATCAGTGATGGATAATGCTTTATATTTCTGCAATAAATCTTGGTGTTATTTCCAGGTCACTACTTCACCTTGGTACCAACTCAGAGTCTGTTGTTGTTCCTCTAGTCTCTTATTAAATACTTGAATAGTGGTGTCCATAATCAATGGGGTATATGGAGGTACAATTTCCATCTAAATGGACTTACTGATAGAAGTAAACAATAATGTTTGGCTGCCTGCCTTAGCTGTCATGATATTAGGGCCCAAGTCAATTTGGATTTCTTCAGAAGTAGTGGGGGTCCCTTCTATTTGGGTTTCAATGGAAGTGAAAAAGCTTCCAGTTTGGTCTTTTGGCTGTTAAAATTATCTACTTTCACATGTGATGCCTTGTTTTATTCTTCAGCCAATATTCAAGCTATTTCACCTTCCTTCGTAACCACCTATTTTCTTGCTTTAGTGGCCTTATTTTGTGATTGGTTTTCTCTTTTGTTCTTTCAGCGTGTTTTTTAATTTGCCTAGTCGAGGTAGAAGGAATGGTAATGGTAATTTCAGGTTCCTTATTTACAGTTTCCTCAACTTCAGGAAAAATTCCAAGGCCTATAGGGCCCTTATCGGATTGGAATGTATTAGTACGGTTGTCACATAGCCCAGATGGTGACATAACTGCTTCTTTAGAGGGTGAACCTAGTTCCATAATAGTGTCAATTGATTCTCCTGATTGTTCTTGAGAAGCAAGGTTCTTAGGGTCCTCTGAGGAATGTAGTATCACAATAACATTGGGGGGAGAGACCGAGCAATCGGGCATTGGGGTTTGCATAGATGGGGATTCTGAACAACCTAAATCTTCCTCATTGTTAAAAATGGTTCCTATCTTTTCTAGCACTTGAGCTATCTCTTTTTCATGAATTTGGGATGAATTAACCTAATGTGTTTCCTGACGTTCAGGGAATTTCTGAAGTATATCTTCTAGTAGTTGTTCACTGGGGTCTAAGGGGCTTCTATTTTTAGCCAGTCTAACTGATATTCTTATTTTAACAGTTAAGCATACCAAGAGATATGTTATCCTTTTTTTAGCTCTAGTCAATGTCTGTGAACTTGAGGTTTGTCCTTGTTCTTGCGTAACACTATTTGTTTCTAATTTCTCAAGTTCTACAAAAGGTGTCTCAGTTTGGAATGTCGACTCAGTGTAGGTTTTAACCCTGTACAGAAATTACCTGCATACGAATTCTAAAACACAGAAAATAAACAATGCGAGAGTATAACACATACACTTCAATGTTACAATACATATTTATACATGCCGAAGCATTCAATACCATGGACTGAAAAACCATCGCGTCCAAAACCATGAGCCGAAAACCATCGTGTCCAAAACCATGTGCAAAAAATCATGCACAAAACCATAGGTAGGTTCACCCAACCTAATATAGGGTCCAAAACCAAACTTTTTTAGGGAAATGCCCCAGACCCCATAGAGTGGGGTTACATGCACCCCTCAAACACCCTGTGACTCCCCCCACTACGCAATAGGCACAACAGAGGGGGGGCTCTTCCCCCCCTCTAACCCCCCGGTTAACTATGTGGGGTAGTCGTGGAAAGAATATAACACAACCCAACATTCTCCCACTTGTTGTTTTCTTTCCATAGGGGGGCACAAGAGACCTTAGTCATTTATCCAGCCCTGCAATGCCCATTATTTCTCTACACCAAGAGAACTTTTCAGAGCTCACAAATTTTGTCAATGCATCTCAATATTCTTCAAAGTGTCCACCTTTATCAGCAACACCTTTTTGTATTCTATCATATCCCTAACAAAGTGATACTGAACATAAATGTGCTTTGTCTTTGAATGATATGTGTTGTAGCATTTTTTGGTTTTTATAAGATAGAATATTTGAAAAAATGTTAAGTTAGAATATGGGCATAACAATATTGAATAAAATGTTTTTGAAAATATCTTGATGATGATGTCCATACCAAAGAAAATGTTAGGTTAGATGTCCTAAAAAAATCAAGACAAAAAAAAAAATGTTAGGTTAGAAAGAAAAGAAAACAAATAAACTCTGAAAGTGAGCAAGTTTAAATGCCACTACTATTTCTCTGCAAAATAATGGTTGTGTGCAGCTTGTCATAAATGCCACAACCCATGATAGTCAAATAGTTTAATCTTGACTGCTTCATGCTTTAAATTTAATGTTATAATTAGAGAATAAAGATCTCGCCAAACTGTTTAATTTTGGTAGATCAGTAGTTAGGTAGAGAATAATAAGGTGCTTATCAGTTTAATTTGAGCCCTTGGAGGTTATAAGGTTAGAATTAGATAGTTTGCTTTTTTAAAATAGAAAGAAAGGAAAAGGGTTTGCTAGCTTAAATGCACCCATTAAGTGAATAAAAATGATAGGATAAGCAAAGGGTAAGTAGAAGAAAGGTTGCAGAAGTATGATGATTGATTGGACAAAATGTACATTTATCATGTTTTACCATATGTTTCTATGTCCATGAGGCAATTACACAAAGCAAATGAAGGTCCACAAGATCAATTAATTAACTTCCCTCATCCCCATTTATCCCTATATTTACTAATTTCCCCTTCCCACCTTCATACAGTTCATATTCATTCATTTTCTATAAAAAAACCCCTTTTCCTAAGGTTAAAATCCTTTTTGCCTTGGAAAAGTGAAAACCCTATGTTAAATCCCCTTTTACCCAAAAAACCCACAAAAATATGTTTAGCTTAAGTATTGATGTATATATGTGAAAAGCAAATAACTCATGAAAAAACATTATACTTAGTGTATTTCCCCTTTTCGCTTATGTTTCATATTAACGCTGACATAGAGTATTAAACCCCTAAAAGTCCCTTTTCCTGTATATTATTAACTCCCTTTATTAAATATCCCGAAACCATAAGTTTTATTATAAAACTATGTATTCCATAACATATCGCATATCGACGGATTGCAAACCTTTCAACGTGCATGCACTCTCCTCCGCATTGCAATATGTGATGCGCGATGGACCTGAAACCAATACAAATATGTTTCATAATTCATTGCCATTTCACATACGTCCTTCATCGCAAGTCCCAACTGAAACATATACCCTTCGCCATTGCGATCTCCGATATGCGATGGGAACCCTAACCCGACGTAGTATTATCCATGTTTTATTTTCACATCGCGTCTGGCCCCTATCGCATTCCTTTGCGATGGGCCTTCCTTCGCTAAACTGCGATTGTGATATGAAATGAACCCGGACATGACATCATTTATCTGTCTGAATTCATACTATTTCAAGTCCGCCATACCGTGTTTTGCGAAGGATTTCTTTGTTAAATTGTTTTTATGATTTAAATGAAGAACCAACCTAAACCTCTTTTTAACCATAGAACCCTGCTAATCTCAGTTTTTAACCCATAATAAAGCCACACCGCCATTATTAATCGTTGGGCCCCTCCATTTCTCCTTCCTCTTACCTCCGCACTGCTCTTCCTCTCCACCATCGTCCGATCTAGTATATTCAAATCCAATGACTCTCAGCGATTTTGGGTTAGCTCTCTAACCGAGCATTACCCGCTCGAAAAAGCGGTATTCCACCGACCTCCCCTTGCTACGTGTCAGGCTCAGATTATATTGGGTGACCCCTCCCAAAAACCGCCCGCACCTCATGACTGGTGTGATGAAAACCAAAACAACCTCCCGCATAACAATAAAATGGCCACTATTCACTTTGCGCCATATTTCAAAAAGTTAATTGTTTTTCCGTTTAAAACCTAAAAATCACCATTTTGCTTTGTTTTGCTCGTTTACACAGTGAAACCTCCATAAAAATTTGTGACCAATAAAACCATTGTTTGACCTTCCGATACACTCTGGAATCCTTCCAATATCCTTTCGAGCTCAATAAAACCATTGACGACCTTCTCTGTCACATATGTTTTCTTAACAATTTATGCGTTTTGCAAGTAAAAACTCCTGTTCCAGGCTTACAAAGAAAAAACCCTGCATATAGTTAGGAGACAAATATGAAGATCATGTCAAACCACTTTACCCTATAACATAAAATCTAAAGCGATTTACTGTTGAAAAGCACAGTTAAAAATTGAAATGCACAGTAAAGGTAAAAAGGAACACAGTGAAGGTTACTCAGCAGTGTTAAAGGATATTCATAGAGTTTAAAGAGTATTAGATGAAAGATCAAATGAAGGAATCAACCAGCATAAAGGATACAAATAATCAAGTAGCTTAAAGGGAAAACTATCAAACAACAAAGCAAGCACAACCTGAATAAAAGGGACAACAAGAAGCAATTCAATATCTGCCCCTATCTTCTTGCATGAAGAATTTTCCTTTCCTAGAATAAACCTTAATCAGTTTTAGGATATTTTCTTAGTTTCATTATTGTATAAATAACTCTCTTCTCGAGTTATTAATGGTTCAAGGTTCAAGGTTCATTATTCATTTCTTGTTAAGTTGTGACTGTTCATTCTACTTTGAACCTGGTTGCACCTTTGAAGGAAGCTTTTTTAGACACTTGATGTACTCAGTTTTTCTGGAACCTTAATACAAAGCAGAGGATTCTGAATTTGGTTTTACAGAGTTTGTGTTATCTTGTAAGTTTTTCCAGTTATCAATCATTATGTTTTTCTTCATATGCTTATGACTTATAGAGATATCTAAGTAGGAATAATTGTGTCTCAATTTATTCCTATAAACTCTTGAAGTGATCATCTATTAAGAGAATGGATTAATGAATTGTTTGTTAAGCTAATCCCCTCTAATAAATAAATCATCAGTATCTTTTGTAAGCTTAAGTATACTGCCTTGAATCTTTGGAACGTAGTTTAGAAGGTTTTCATACTTATGATTGTTCTATTTTAGAGTCTGGAAACTGTGATAATCATATTATTTTCTGCTTCTTCTCACCATTATTTGATCTATATCACTGTGTAAAACTTTATAGCAGCCCTTTGTTGAGATATTAATATTATCCAAAGGATTAAGCATTTCAATTCTAGATCTGTCTTCATTCATTGTTCTTCCAAAACTAAAACCAAAAACCCCAAAACAATTATTTTAGATGCTTTGGCATTGGTAGCTGACCTACTGCTATCTCAGAGGTACAACAATATGTAGGGTTATTTTCCAAGAAAATTGCACTTTGGCTGTTACTGTATATTCTTATTGCTCCCTGTACTAACCCCATACTTGAACACAATCTCTGCAACCAAATTGCTTCCTTGCTTGCATGAGTGGCTGCCATGTATTCTACCTTTGTAATTGATAGTGCCACTATAGATTGTTTCTTACTCATCCAACTAACTACATCTAAAAATATGTTAAACACATACCCGCTTGTAGATCTTCTCTGATCCAGATCTCCAGCCCAGTCTGCATCAACAAAGCCGCGAATATCCAACACATTGTCTAATCCTGGTCTTCCTTGGTAGCACAAACCATAATCACTAGTGCCACCCAAATACCTGAAAACCCACTTCACTGTTATCTAGTGCTCCTTCCCTGGTTTTGACATAAACCTGCTCAATACTTCCACTGCATGTGAAATGTCTGGTCTAGTATAGATCATCGCATACATCAGGCTACTTCCTACACTTGCATATGGAACATGGGACATGCCCTCTTCATCTTCTTGTGTCTTGGGACACTGTTCAGCAGATAACTTTACACCTACAGGAATAGGAACCTTCACCAGTTTACTATCCAACATATTAAAAATCTGCAATATTTTCTCGACAAACTTCCTCTGGTTTAACCAGAGCTTCCTCTTTGTCCGATCTCTTTTAATTTCCATGCCCAAAATTAGGTTTTAACCCCGTATAGAAATTACCTGCATACGAATTCTAAATCACAGGAAAAATAAAATGCGAGAGCATAACACATAAAACACATATACACAGAGATTTCCCACTGGATCTCAAAACCCGAGACTACCAGCTTGATTTTTCATTATTTTCCTTTCAATGTTACAATACATATTTATACATGCTGAAGCATCCAACACCATGGACCGAAAACCATCGCGTCCAAAACCATGGACCGAAAACCATAGGTAGGTTCGCCCAACCTAATATAGGGTCCAAAAAAAATTTTCTCGGGGCGTTGCCCCGAACCCCATAGAGTGGGGCTACCTGCCCCCCTCAAACCCCCCGAACAGGGGGGGTTGCCGCCCCCCGTGTGACCCCCCCTCTGGGCAATCAGCGCAACGAAGGGGGGGCACTGCCCCCCCTCTAACCCCCTTGATAGGGGGGGCT
>APFE030627029.1:93709-107371 GCA_000404065.3 Pinus taeda
TTTTTCGGGCTTAGGAGACACAATTTACGAAAAAGTCCAATCTGGAGTCTTCTAAGTTTTTCAGACTCTCTAAATATGAAAAACGCCGAGTTTCTCCTATACTGGACTCGTTAAAATTTCACAGTAAAGGACCTGTTCTATTACAAACAGGAACGGACAGCTCCTCCTTAGGGTTCGCATCAAAAACTAAGTTGGACTCATCCGAAGGATGAGCTTACAAACAAGCATATGTTATCCTCCTCAAGCTTGTAAAAAATAAAGAGGTACTTGCCAGAAATGGTGGGGGAAAAATGAGAAGAATGAGCCTATTTGATATTTTTTTGTCTCAAGAAACCTTACTACCGCTCTTGAACACGACACTTGTTCATTCACCTGGGTTGGGAAATCCTTTGTCTCACAGTTGACCAAATCATTGACATTCTTTAGCCGGGTTATGGGAGTCGACTTTGAGTCATTCATCACCAAACCATCTGTTGTTTCGTTATGTGTTCAAGAGGTGTGTAAACGAAACATTCAACCACAAAATACCTATCATCCATTGTGTCATCCTTGAGTCAGTCCTTGCAGCAACATTTCTTCAACTTGAGCTATGATTTCGTGTTGTGGGCTTGCCTGCGACGGGTCGCTTTCTATCGACATCAGCACATTATCTAGAGAGTTGACTTAGAAATCGTCAGTACCTTGGAGTCTGCATGCATCAATGGCAGGTTTCTCGCCTTGGACGTCAGTTTTCATCATTGACTTGCGATCGAAGGATTCCATGAAATGTTCGACATCGATTCATTCATTCACATCTCATGGATTGTGCTGGGTATTTTGAGAACCATTGACATTACTGGTGGTCTCTCTCATGCTTGTTAACAGTTTACATCATTGACTGGTAATCAAGTGGTTTCTACCATGTTCGACATCGACTCATTTATTCACATGGCTAGAATCGTACCAATTCGGGAAGTAGAGATGAAGACCCTGGATCTAGTTTCCACCATCCAGGCTGCGAGGAGTTTTGTATTCATTATTTTGTAGACCAATCATAAACAGATGGCTGCGTCCATGCTGTGTCTACGAGAGTCTATGATTATGATGTATTATGAAATCATTCTTGTACCAAAATAGTTAGTCCATAGTTAAAGTTTTGATCTTAGTATGGGAATGCCTACCTCAGTATGATATGATATTTTACATGTATTTTGTGTTGAAAATTGCAGGTTCCAACCGGGCTATCCACAAGATGATCTTCGAAATGATAAAGCACTTCACCCTTCTTATATGACTTAACACCTTTATCTATTACAGGCTTCGTACTTTAGGGGGCAATCTGTTACACTGAATTTTGTCACCTTGACTATCTGCAGTTTATGTGGCCTCATCAATAGCCACATTGTCTTCTTTGTCAAGCCCCATACCTCTGCTCTTCATGTCAAAACTTCAAAGAGAGAGAAAGTCACTTGAAAACATGTTTATCTCTGGGTACGCAGGTTCTCTCTACCTTGCCTGCGTGTACGCACTCCATATACATTAGATCTGCGTAGTAATACGCTCTGTATACTAAAGCTAGGGTGCGTATCCCTGTAAAGGTCAAAAGGCGCAAGTTTCATCTTTAAAAAGTTACTTGTGGTCACTTCTAGAGCCTTCTAGAAGAGTTTTTGACGTGTATTGAGCGCCTCCAGATGGTTCATGCACCCTATGATAGAGGAGCTTATCCCATCAAGAGAGGAGCTACCCCATCCAAAAGAGGGAGTATCCCATTGATGTTGGAACTGAATAACCTCCTCTAGAATACTATAAATACAGGCATTGGGCCAAAGGAGCAGAGGTTGAAAGCTGAACATTCTATAGGGTAAATGCTGCTGGAATTAGGACTTCCATTTGTTGACTTGTGAGGAGAGATCACTATCCTTCCTTGTTGCCATAGGGGGAGTGGGTGAGCTTGTCAAAGTAGAGGAAATCTCTTGCTGGACCCTGGGAGGAGCTTGCACAACACCAAGGCTCAGGTTGTAATGGTTCCTTTGATTATTTAATACAAATAAGTCCATTCTTCTCAATGATTTGTTAAAGAATTATTTCATGTATTCCTTGGTCAATATGATAGATATTCTTTGTTTTATAATGAATATTCAGATGCTATGTAATCGTTTGCTTTGTTAGTGTATGCAGGTCTGAAAGTGAAGGAGGAGCTCATCTGGATCAGCAAGGCTGGACTGCTACAACAAGCGTGGGATTTAAGGTAAGATCGAAAACATTTGAATTCTCGTAGAATGATGTGTATCTAGAGAAGGATAGCTCTTGTTTGGTTTGTTTGTCATTAGAGAGTCTTAGACTCCTAGGAAGGTTAGATTTGTCCGCAAGTATAACTCATTCCATGTGACAACTTTCTATGGTAATTGTCATATTTCCTATTTGACATCATATATACGCATCTATTGTTGCCAACCATGGCCTCCCTAATATTAAAGGGTGCCCGTCCAGTCTATTTCTTAGACTAATAACCAAAAAATCTATTGGGCATTCCTAGGAGTCAACAAAGACAATAATGTCTTCCAGAGTATCTTCAGGCCTAACTGTTGATCCATCAGCTAACTCCAATAAGGTTGAAGTTGGCTTTAAAGTTGTAATACCCAAAATATTGTAGGTTTCATCAGTTAAAGTATTGAGGGTTGCTAATAAATCTATGAGGGTATTTGGAAAGGTGCAACCCTGAATTTTGGTAGTAACTACTAGATTTCCAGGGTCATCGTACTTGACAGGTAGCTATTTTCCTAAACTGAGATCAGATAATGTTCGTACAATGTGAACTGTTCATGGGTTTTTAAGTTTCCTTCTAGGATTTTTACCGCATAATTCTTTGATTGTTTTAGCATAAATTAGGACATCTCGTATAGCCTAAAGGAGCCGAATTTTTATACATAAAATTTTCAATTCCCGTATAATATCAAAATAGGATAAATAGATGGTTTAATTATTGTAAGTCTTTCAGGGAATGGAGGAGAAGTAGCTATGGTTTCATCAGAACTCTGTTGATTGATAACAACATCATCTGGTTCTATTTCAAAAATAATTACATTTGGAAGTTTTACTAATCCTCTGTAGGTGTTGTGTTGTCTTTTGGTTCCTGATTAACATTTTCATTGTGAGGGAAGACAACTTGTCTAGATCTTAGCTGTAGTTCATTTCATTCTAGAAGGTTTACTTCATAATCTAAATTTTCGACGATTTGTAGATATTGAACAAGTCAGTTATTCAGATTAGGATTTAGTTGATATGGAAATTGTGGTCATATTGGGGGTTGGGGGTTTGAGGATAATTGAAATGGAGCTTGTAATGATGGTTGAGACTAGGGAAGAGTCCCGACAGATAGGTTAATTGGTCCTGTTCGACGCTACCAGTTTTGAGGCCACATAGAGTTTTGCATGGATGGTTATTTCGTTGTGAAGGATAGGGGTTATTGGATACATTATGCCAAGATGGAGTGGAATATTTTGACTAGGAAATACAGGCCCTACAAATGGTTGATTTGGCCAAGGAGGTGTGGGATAAGGCTGGGATTTCCAAGTGGAGTTAAAGAATGGATGTCCCTGCCATGTAGATCTAGGAATTTGATGTTAGACATATTGTCTTGAATAAAACAAATATGGACCTTGCATCATACCTCGAGGATGGGCCTACCATTGTCACTATTGTTCCTTGAGATATGTTGGTTCTAGATCTTCCTCTGCTTCTTTGAACACAATCTTCAGTTCTGGGAGTGACAGACATTGATATGTTGAATGATATTTAGTGGAAATAGTGCAGGTTTTAATCGTATCTAATGGAAGTTCTCTTTGGATGTGTTTCTTTCGATAACATGGACAGAATATGGATAGGGCTCGTTTTGCTTCAGCTTATTTCTGCTTGGCCTATAAAAATTCCAACTGTGTAGTTAATGTGCCCAAAATGTCATTTTTAAAATCTTCTAAAATATTGCCAATTTATGTTCGAGTTACACCTCCTCTTGGAATATTGTTGGTTCAAGTAAGAGAATCTCTAATCCCATATCTGATCCGCGTAGTTCCTCGTGAACACCTGATATACAATTGGACAATATTATCATATTCCTCTTGGGAAATATCTCCTTGCCCCATCAAATTAAGTGTCTCCATCCATTCATCTTTCATGCCTTTAATTAAATTAGTTTTCAACACTTCCTTTATAAAGTGGGGTAAGGTGATCTATGTAGGTTGTATTGAAATATTTCAAAATATTTCTCTAAGGTTTCACCATATTTTGTAGTCATTTTAAAAATTTCATCTTTTAAATCCCTATATCAACAATAATCTTGATATTTGGTAAGGAAGGCATTTTTCATTGCATCCCAAGAAAATATTGTTCCTCCCCCTAATCCCATGAACCAACACAACGCTGCTCCCTTCAAAGTGGAAGGGAATAGTTTCAGATTTTGAGGATCAATTTTATAATCATACCCTCTGCACATAACATAGAACTTGAATAAAAATGCATTAGGGTCTTTTGAAGTCATCCCATGAAAGGTTGGGATACTTTTTAATGGGATGGCTTTCATAGGAGAATTAGCCAATGGATTGAATATAGGATATTTTATGGTCAAGGTCTGAGTTTGAGGTTATTGGTTTGGAGGAATCGAGTTTTCCATTTGGTCAAAAAATTTCTAATAGTTCTCAGGGATTTCATGATTGAGAGGTATTATTTGAGCAGGGGGATTTACGAAGTTCAACCCTCGAGGGGGCTTTACTGCACTACTTAGATTAGGGACTTCAGATATATTTTCTTCAACAGGGGTCCAAGTTCTGAAATGTGCAGGCCTATCTCAACAGGTATAGAATCTATTCCACTTGTTTCTCCATCCCCTTCTTTCAAATTACAAGAATTCCCCTCATTAGGAGGATTGTAATACTTAATAGGCGTATCTTGAAAGCTTTGTTCCAATCCTTTCATCTGGCTATGAATCTCAGCATGAGATGTAGTTGATGATTCTGCAACTTGAGGGGAAATAGTAGAGCCCTTTCTAGATGTTGTTTGGGGGCCTACTGATGCTTGAGATTCATATCTTCAAACAATTTCTTCTATGTAGGTCGATCTCC
Organism: Pinus taeda; assembly: GCA_000404065.3. Lineage (NCBI taxonomy): Eukaryota > Viridiplantae > Streptophyta > Pinopsida > Pinales > Pinaceae > Pinus > Pinus taeda. The sequence goes on from APFE030627029.1 coordinate 98,806, forward strand.
CAAGGCTCATCAGAACTTGGGTTTTTGTGGTTTTTGGTAGATGTTTCTGTTCTATCACTACCTTGTTCCTATTCTTGTTCTCAGTCATACACACCTACATAATTCAAATGTATCAACCAAAGGTGGCATTAGCACAAGCTATTTACTTTTTTCATGTGTAGGTTCTTGCCTTCTATCTTCAATACCAAACCCTTCAGATATACGATCTATCACTCCTTTGACGAACTCCCTGGAAACAAAACCAAAATGTTGGGTGCTAAGTTGTTCCTAAGGAATCAACTCAATCCTTTATCCATTAATCTATCAACCTGGAGTTTGTCTTTCTATTACAAGGTCGTTGGCACTATCTATGCAGGGATAGTGATTTAAATTACAGGAGTGTATGAGAAACTATCGTAAAGAAAAATATATCAAGAAATACTTTCAAAAGGCACTAAGTCCAATTAAATAGAAGTGAACCACTCTATAGAAACCATGGAACTATTTAACTACTTCAAAAACAAACATTAAATTCTATTAAACTAATCATTTGACTATAATGCAAAACTTCAGTATGTAAAATGCTTTCGAAAGGAATCCACACTAAATCACTAATCACCCATAGCTGTTGATAATACGACAAGGAAATGGAAATTCACTCTATCACAAGGAAATTATGGAATTGTGCACAACTAGATAATTAGATCTAGAAACTCATAACATGCATGGTAATGGAAATGTAAATCTTCATACAACTAAATAGAAATTTTTAAGAATTCACACAACAGAAATTGTAAATCTAAGAATCTTATGAAACTAAATTGTAAATTAAGGAACTCATACAAGAAACAACAATTGCGCATATGATAAGCATCAAAATATAATAGTACACGGGAAGACAACGATCTTTCTAGTGATTGGGCCTAAGGTCCCTAGAGATAACTGCCTTAAAATAAATTCAATATAAATGATTAAAGTCGAACCATTTAAAATTTCATTGACATCAAAGTAAAGTACAAAAGTGGTCTGTAAATATATAGAGTTGTTCTGTTGTTCACTTTTACAGTTCACAAAGAATAATAAAAAATCACCATTACTCTCTTTCTTACTACAATTTAATAAATATTACAACACATTCTAGCATTGGAATGATAAATCTATCTTGAGAATCAGACGATTCTCAGGATAGCTTATTTAAATAAAAAAATTAGATCATATCTTTCCTATAACTTTTCTTATCAAAATAAATAGAAATCTCGGGCCAACATGCCAAGATTAACGCGATAATCCTTAAGACTCTGTCTTTCTTGATCTTCTCAAGGGAACAAAACCTATCCATGATATCTTTTTCCTATACATAAAGTAACACAGATTTAGAAATAAAGGATATCTAAAGTACTCAACTTAACTGATTAACAAGACAAAATACTAGAATATTATTCACCGTGTTTCTAGAAATTCTATCTATGAGATTATTATAAACTAGACTTAAAAACCTTGCAAAATAAATATTTAACTAGATAAATAAGGGGAAAGAAACTTACCAATTTCATAACCCAACACATGGAGCGGCTTATTCATGAATTAGCTCAACGTGTTCACTGCATAGCATGTGTCTGGATGAGTGTTCACTAAGAACATCATAGCCCTAATCAATTGTCTATACTCAGATGGATTCACTAAATCGGGTCTTGCAGCTTCTCCATGTAGCATCTTGAAATTCATTTCCATTGGTGTGGCTAAGGACTTGCATTCCATCATTCCAAAACTCTTGAAAAACTTCACGACATATTTTCCTTGTGAAAGAAAGATCTCACTAGGTCTTTGCCACACCTCAAGGCCTAAGAAATAGTGGATGATTCCAAGGTCCTTCATCTTGAATTTATAGGATCACTCCCTCTAACACTCGATCATCAGGGGCTCACTACATGTCATAAATAGATTGTCAACATATAAAACCAAAATTAATGGCATACGTTGGACTACCTTGAAGTATAGGTTTGGATTAACATTGCTTGTTTTGAATGCAATCTTCACCAGGTAACTATCTATGTGGGCTTACCATGCTCTAGGGGGCTTTCTTCAAACCATATAATTCCTTCTTCCACCTGCAAACATGTGTTTTTTGATCCTCTACTTCAAATCCCTGTGGGTGTATCGAGCCATAGGTGCAAATTTATAGTCATAATATTCTCCATCTTTCTGGGAAAATCCTTGCGCCATGAATGTTGTCTTATATTTCTAAATACTTCCATCAACTCCATGGTTGATCTTGAATAGCCATTTTGAAGTCATAATAGATTTACCCTTTGGTCTTGACACAACATCCCATACACCATTCTTCATAATTGATTTGTAACCTTCAGCTATAACATCCTTCCAAACTTCTTCTTTCACAACTTCTTCAAAGGTGTGAGGCATATCTTGAATCATATTGCTCATATCTACAAAATTTTCTTGCTTTCTATAAGTGATCTTCTATCTAGAATGTGTCTTTTGGCATCCTGTAATGTGTCATGAAGCCAAAGTGGCCTTTTCTTGGTAGGGGATAACATGGAGAAGGATCCAAGGGGTCCATAGGCTCCATGGGATCATCAATAATGTCTCTCTTGGATTCAGGCATGGAAGGACCTTGTAAAATATCTATATCATCATTCTTCTTCTTAGGCAGAGGAGGCAGAGGAAGGTCCCTTTCTTTCCCAAGGGTAGCATCTTCAACGAACATTACATCTCTGTTAATTTCAACCTTCCTTTGACCAGGAATATATATTCTAAATGCTTTAGAATCTTCACAATATCCAACAAACATACTTTTTCTTCCTATGTCTTCGTGCTTGTTCCTTCTGTCCCTTGGCACATGAAAATATACGACGTAGCAAAATATACTGAGGTGAATAACATCGAGCTTGATAACTGTAAATAATTCTTCAGGAGTCTTGGTTTCCAATGCTTGATGTAGTACCCTTTTGAACATATAAAATTGCATTAGTTGCTTCCCCCCAAAGGAACTTCAACAACGTTTGATCATGGATCATGGCACAAGCAGCTTCTACAATAGACATGTTCTTTATTTTAGATATTCCATTTTATTCAAGATTATAGGGCACAATATTATCTTTCATGATGCCTTCCTTCTTGCAAAAATCTTTGAATTTATTGGAGATGTGTTCTCCACCATTGTTAGACATCAATATCTTAATTTTCTCCCCTATTTGATTTTCAACCAAAACCTTGAAATTCTTGAACAAATCAAAGGCCTCATCCTTATGCTTCAACTAATATATCCATGCATTTCTTGAGAAATCATCAATGAAGGTAATGTAGTAGAGTTGGCCACCAAGAGAGTGTACGGGTATTGGGTCACATATGTTAGAATGAATGCGTTGGAGGATGTCATTTGTCTTGTTCTCACTAGAGGGGAATGGTCCCCTTGTCTTATTTCCACTATCACATGCAACACAACTCCATTGTGTTGGTCTTGAACATTGAGAATTCTAGAGACTAATTTCTTCAATTTTAGAAGGGCTTCATAGTGTAGATGGGCCAATATTTGGTCCCATAGCTCACTTTGATAATTAATAGCATGGATCAATGCTAGAAGAGGTCCTCCATTGAATCTATAGAGTCCTTTAAATCTCGATCCGAATGTGAATGCATCTCTCATAGGGATCCCACTGGAAAAGTAAGTACTTTTCCCTTGATGTGTATGTTTTAACCCTGTACAGAAAATACCTGCATATGAATTCTAAAAATAGAATAAAACAATGGTTAGAGCATAAAGCATAATGTTGGCATTATGATACAGGTGTTGTCCTTGATGGCAACTCACTCAAATGTCATATCATAGTGCAGCAGGTCAAGAGCAAAGAATTAATGATTAGAGAGGTATACGCAGGTTAACCTTGATGAAAGTGCATATACACGCGGGTTAGCAGAACAAAAGGCATGTATACATACACACGTAGTTTCACAGAAGGAAAGGCAGTCCATGGTGTTTGGTCCATGGTATTTTGGTATTGATCCATGGTATTTGATCTGAAGTATTGACCCCAGGTATTAGTTCCAAGGTATTGGTTCTACATGGTTTTGGACCATGGTATTGAGAGAGGCCTAAACCTATATAAGGAGAAGATCATTAGGCCAAGAATGCAAGAGTGCAAGGGATGAATATCTGATAAAGTGTGAGATCGAGTATGTAGGTAATGGGTTTGTGATGCTTTGCTTGATCTGAACCAAGGATGCACCTATGAGGATGATGATGAATGATGGATCGGGATCTTAAGGCTTGGAATGTTTTATCATTATATGGTTTGATCATGGATAGACTAGAATTGAATTATTGACTCATGTTTATTCTGTAAATGTTATGTTCTGGTATAATTGACGTCTAGAATTGCTGCAAAGTTATAAGTTAGAATTTGCAGATTTGTACGAGGGTTTGCTTTGGTAAAAGCGTGTATACACGCAGTTTGGGTTCATCAGTGTAGCGTATATAGTATGAAGTATGATATTTTGAAGTTGCAGTTGGATCTGATTGTTATTGCAGAGTTATGTTATTTGTTCTGTGTTTTGGTGACTGTGTTGTTGACATGGTTTCAGTGTTTCAGTATTGGGTGATTCAAAGATCGATGATGCAGGTGTAGTTGATGGGTGTTTTGTAGTGGTGATTGATTTTGTGCTTCAATTTTGTTGATGGGTCGAGTATGAAAATTGGATGAAACGTGGCCTTTAGATTATGGTGTTGTGCTTCAGGAGTATCTAGTATGAAAATTCATGAAACGTGGTCCCTAGAGGAAGAGAAAGGATCGTAACCTTTTGTAGGCTGGTGCCTACGTACTGGTAAACATATCGGCCAGTACAAGAGCTAGGGGGTTGGAGCTCCCTTCCAGTAAAATCTCGAAAATGAGTGAAGGTTGGAGCCTTCAGTAGGCCGGCACCTACGTACTAGTAAATGGATCAGCTAGTACAAGAGCTAAGGGGGTTGTAGCTCCCTTCTAGGAGAAACTGGGGAACGAGAGAAGGTTGTAGCCTTCTACAGGTAGAAGCTTGTGTACTGGTATAAGACTGCACCAATACATAAATATTGTAAAAAGAATTTTCTTATTAAAAGAAGATAAAGACGAATTGCAGCAGGTGGTTTTCACCCACATTGGGTTTCCACCTTATATCATGGTATTCATGTGTGCTTCTTATGTGTGATGATCTGTTCTGTTTTACTGCACCTGTTTACTATTCATATGGTTAATAATGTTCTGATGGACTCATTTTAAAGATCATTAACTGAATCATAAGTTTACTGATATTATGCTTTGCATTAACCACAGTTGCGATACACCGGTTATCCTTAATTGAGTAGCGTATATGAATCTGATAATGGAAATGAAAAGATTTTTGATTGCTAAATGGATTCACCCCCCCCACCCCCCCCCCCCCTCCATTATTATTTCCAACAATTGGTATTAGAGCAGGTCCTTTGGTAGAAGCTTGATCACTTGAAGGAGATCCGTAGAACAATGGGAAAGAAAGTGCGTCAAAAGAAGAATACAACTCAAAGGAACAACGACAGAGTATTGTTGAGTGGAAGCAAGTATTTAGAGTTTCAATCACCTCAGATTGAAGATGAACAAGCAAATGAAGCACCAGATAAAATCATAGATCAACAATATCTATTTAGCAAAAGGGAAAGTGTCCTCAAAGAAGAAATTATCAGCCTAAAAGCTCAGCTAGAATGTGCCTTCAGAGTTCGTCAAATGCTGTAGGAGTTGAATGAAGAACAAGAAAAAGAGATTCTCAAACTAAGGTAACAAGTGGAAGAAGGAAGAAAGTCTGAAGAAATTTTGAAGAAGCAATGTCTGGAAAAGGAAGAACAACATCAGGTTGAGGTAAATATCTTGAAAGGTAAATTAGAAGAAAAAGGTAAACTATTATGATCTCAAGACAGTACTAAGATTTTGGATGATATTCTTAGTAGTCAAAGGTCTCTTGCTACCAAAACTGGTCTTGGTTTTCATGAATCTATTGAAGGTGAATCTAGTTCACAAGGTGAGGCAAGGAATTCTAATGAGAAATATGAAATGCTCAACAAGGAGATGAGAGGACAACCCCAACAATAGACAAGGAAAGAAATTCCTCAAAGAAAATATTTTACTCCTAACTGTGGAAGTGATAGACGATTATTTCCTCTGATGAATAATGTTGAATGTTATGTATGTCATAATCTTGGACATGTTGCAGCCAGATGCTGAAGTAGAATAGTTCAAAACCATCACACAGAAAGATCATCACGTTCCAGATACTTTAAGGGATATTGTTTTCCTTGCAATATATTTGGTCACAGAGCCATTGACTGCTATAAAAGGAATATGAAACATGTAAGATGTTATGCATGTAACAAGCTTGGAACACATATTTCATTAAAATTGGAATTTTTTTTTATTGCAAGAACATCACTAAAATTGAGCTTTTTGGTTATCTTGAAGTTCTAGATCCATTGTCTCATTCCAAATTTAATGAAATATGTATTTTGGACATATAGCAAGGAATGAAGGAGAAGATTTTGGGCACCATACCAAAAGGAGAAAACATCACCACAATTGAAGATATGGAAGAAAAAGGAAGTACAACCAGAAAGATGTGGCATAGTAGAATATACATACATCACAGACTCAGAGGAAGATGAAAAGTGTGGAACATCAGTGTTCTAAATCTCATACACAGGTTACATGAAGAAAAGTCGCGTATATACCCAAGTTAGATGCTGCGCAGTCACATATATGATGTTCTAAAGAAAAGCAGCAGTACAGAAGTCTGATATGGTTCAGTCACTGGTTGATGATGGCATGACACAGGTTCAGGGGGAGCATATACTTCAAATAATGCATTGTTGGCATTATGGTTAGAAGTCTTTGGTGATGATGCTTATGTGGCTAAATAATACATCTTTTTGGTTGGTCAAAAGAATGGTATTGCATGTTACAGGGTTGGATGTTGATGCTTATGGTGCATATCATATATGGTGTATGATAGTTTCTGATGACTATCATGGTCTTGATTAGGTTCTTGGTCTTTGAATTGTAACCCCACTATGCATGGGATGGATGATGTAATGTTTTCTATTTTTTGAGTCATGTATAAACTTTTGGTATATCCCCACTTGGTTGGGTGGATGAGTCAAAAATGGTGTACCCCCACTTGGTTGGGAGATTGATGTATGCATGAGTCTTTAGGAAGGTCATTGGCAATGTATGTATAGAATCATGTTATGCTTTTGCAGACTTTTCATGTGCTTAGGGGGAGCATGGACGGATTGGTACATATTGGCATGTACAAATGGGGAGCTCAATTAGAGATTTCAGCAGGTACTGACAGGGAGTATGGACAACAAAATGTATATCAAGGAAGAGAATATCTTGGTCCGCCCTTTGCCCTTGATGTCAAAGGGGGAGAGTGACTTGGTGTGGTTGTTGCCATCAAGTCCAAAGGGGGAGATTGTTGGCATTATGAGACATGTGTTGTCCTTGATGGCAACTCACTCAGATGTCAAATCATAGTGGAACAAGTCAAGAGCAAATAATTAATGATTAGAGAGAGGTATACACAGGTTAACCTTGATGAAAGTGCGTATACATGCGGGTTAGCAGAACAAAAGGCTCATATACGTACACATGCAGTTTCACAAAAGGAAAGGCACGTACATGTTGGAAAACTAAGTTTTGGTCCGTGGTGTTTGGTCCATGGTATTTTGGTATTGGTCCATGGTATTTGGTCCAAAGTATTGATCCCAGGTATTGGGTCCAACATATTGGTTCTACATGGTTTTGGACCATGGTATTGAGAGAGGCCTAAACCTATATAAGGAGAAGATCATTAGGCCAAGAATGCAAGAGTGCAAGGGACGAATATCTGATAAAGTGTGAGATCGAGTATGCAGGTAATGGGTTTGTGATGCTTTTCTTGATCTGAGCCAAGGATGCACCCATGGGGATGATGATGAACGATGGATCAGGACCTTAAGGCTTGGAATGTTTTATCATTATATGGTTTGATCATGGATAGACTAGATCTGAATTATTGAAGCATGTTTATTGTGTAAATGTTATGTTCTGGGTATAATTGATGTATGGAATTGTTGCAAAGTTATAAGTTAGAATTTGCATATCTGTATGTGGGTTCACTTTGGTAAAAGCGCATATACACGCAGTTTGGGTTGATCAATGTAGCGTATATAGTATGAAGTATGAGATTTTGAAGTTGCAGTTGGATTTGGTTGTTATTGCAGAGTTCAATTTTCTGTTCTGTGTTCTGGTGACTGTGTTGTTGACATGGTTTCAGTGTTTTAGTATTGGGTGATTCAGAGATCGATGATGCAGGTGTAGTTGATGGGTGTTTTGCAGTGGTGATTGATTTTGTGCTTCAATGTTGTTGATGGGTCTAGTATGAAAATTGGATGAAACGTGGCCTTCAAATTATGGTGTTGTGCTTCAGGAGTATCTAGTATGAAAATTCATGAAACGTGGTCCCTGGAGGAAGAGAGAAGATTGTAGCCTTCTGTAGGACGGTGCCTACATACTGGTAAACATATCAGCCA
>APFE030627029.1:121420-137795 GCA_000404065.3 Pinus taeda
TGTAGAACACCTGGACAGCATTCTAACCTTCCACCGTTGCAACTTCAACTTTACTTTTTCCGCAACCAAATCGATTCTAGCCTAGTGTCATCCCCCAAGAAGACATCACCACCATCATATTTCTCATACTCGCAGAACCACTCTCTATGGAGAGTGAAGTGAAATGATGCACCTAAGTCAATCAACCATGCCTCATGATCTACATGTGTACTTGAAGAAGCCAAGTACACATCCCCACCTTCATCTGAGGTGGTTTTCACCTCGGCAGAAGGAGCCTCATCAAATCCCTTTCCTTTGTCAGAATAGATTTACAGTCCCTTTTGTAGTGCCCTTCCTTTCCACATTTCTATCACACCACCTTTACTGGTTTTCCTGGAGATTCAGATATTCCTTTAGATTTAGATCTCCCACTCGATGACTTATTTTTATTTTTGTTGTGGGTCCGCCTTCGTACAGACAAGGCATCACCATTTTGGCTCTCCATATGTTTCCGTCTCATCTCCTCCGTCAGCAAGGATGAGACTATTTCATCAAAATCCAAGGTAGTTGCATTGCTACCTATTGCAATAACTAGACTATCCCACGAATCTGGTAGAGAACACAACAAACTGATGCACTTACCTTCATCTGAAATTTAATATCAATAGATTCTAACTGACTTACCACAGTATTAAATGAATTCAGATGCTCTGTCACCGAGTCTCCATCTTTCATCCTCAGGTTATATAGCTTTTTCCACAGGAATAGTTTATTCAGTAGAGACTTAGATTAGTACAAAGTCCCTAACTTGTCCCACAAAGCCTTCACCGTAGCTTTCCCTGATACATTCAACAATACTGAATTTGAGACACACAATCATATTGTGCTCTTTGCCTTCTGATCCAACTTCTTCCATTCTTCATCAGACACTCCCGTTGGTTTCGTACCCAGATCTACCACGATCCACTGGTCTTTATCCACCAACAAATCCTCCATCTTGAGTTTCCACAACTCAAAACTCTGACCATTAAATTTCTCGATCTCTATCTTTCCATTGCTCGCCATCTTCTTTCACCACCAGAATTGATGTCGCAGATCTCCCACTGAACAGGGTCTACCACAGGCCTGAGCGAAACCTCTCAGTAACAAAGGCGTCCCTTTGAAGCCAAAACAACTTTGATACCAAATGTAGTTTTTAACCCCGTACAGAAATTACCTGCATACAAATTCTAAAACACAGAAAATAAACAATGTGAGATCATAACACATAAAACACATATACACAGAGATTTTCCGCTGGATCCCAAAACCTGGACTACCAGCTTGATTTTTCATTATGTTCCTTTCAATGTTACAATACATATTTATACATGCCGAAACATCCAATACCATGGCTCGAAAACCATTGCGTCCAATACCATGGACTGAAAACCATCACGTCCAATACTATGGAACAAAAACCATCACATCTAAAAAACATGTGTGAAAATCATGCACAAAACCATAGGTGGGTCCTCCCAACCTAACATAGGGTCCAAAACCAAAATTTTTCGGGGTTCTGCCGCAGACCCCATAAAGTTGGGTTACGGGTGCCCTTCAAACCCCCTATTAACTACGTGGACAAAATATAACACAACCCAACATCATCCAATAATTTTTCATTTAGGTAATGTAAAGGAGGTTTGCTCCTTGAAGAGGATACTTTTTAAGTTGATGATCTATCTTGTTGTGAGTTGATTGCATAACAATTGGTATTATAACATTGGATTGTAGGGTTTCACTGCTTCAAAAGTCTCATCGTGGAATTTTGGTTATAAACTTTTTTATACAAAGCTTTAGAAGATGAAATTGCAACCATGTGGAGCATCAATAGTGATGAAATTGTTTCTAGAATTTCAGATCTTGGTTCTCTATATTTCGGAGATATGATCCGAAAAACTTATGGTTTTTGCAGGTTTTAGAATTCAGTCTCAAACAACCGACCTAGGGAAAATCATCATAACTTTTGTTTGAAGAATCAGATTTAAATTATATAAAATGTGGCTAAAATTTCACTGACTATATTTTTTCTGGTAGCAATTTCAGGGTCGAAGGTTGAAACATTGACATGTGGCATCCCTTACAACTTTTCTTTACTAAAGTAGTCCATAATTAGGTCATCGTGGGATATTTGGAATAAGTCTATATTGAAGAATCCAATATTGGGTTGAGTTGTGGCATTGGAAGGAAGATTCATAGGGATACCATAGGGCCAAATTTAAGACGTTGAAAATCCGAAATTATCGAGATACAACAATTTCAATATGGAGCTCCTAAAAAGGAAGAAAAAGGTGTGTATTTTTTAAATTTTGCATAAATTTTGTTTGAAAAATCAGTTTGAAGTGATTTGAAAGGCACATTGAAGCATAGATATTAATATTTGGTTATAAAATTCCTCCAAAACAATATAATTTTACACCCAATAATCCCTCATAAAGCTCTACTATGACACATGAAGAGGAAGTATTGCAGCATGATATATCAAAATTATGGGACCAAGTGCAATAAATTTCGCACTCACAAGGAGAAACCAAAGATGACATGCATGGCTTAAAAGGGGACACGTATGGCTTAAAGGTGTCATGGATGTTTAAAAATAGAAATAAAAGGTGACATGAATGGTTTAAAATCAAACATGGAAGTAATGATGAATGTCAAGTTGAAAGGATTGACAAAGTTGTTGCAAGAAAGGCTTCCAAGTGGTGACAAGGTAATCCATGAGAATCATGGCGAGGACAAAAGGAATATGAATTATGATTTTAGAGACTCCAATGTGGGGTTTTGAGAACCACCACATTCCAAAGATAGGTATGAGGAATTTTGATGGAAATGATCTGGTAACATGGATACTACAAATGGAGAAATATTTTGATCTACAGTATGTGAAAGCCTCACAAAAGGTATGTATTGCATCTCTATATTTAGAACCCAATTAGTTTGTATGGTATAGATGAATTTTTTTCTCATAAAGCACTTGTCACCTAGTCAAATTTTATGGAGGAAATGATAACACATTATGAATATACAAAGAGAAACACCTTCTTTAGCCAATTGATAAATCTCAAACAAAAGGGTTCAATGGTGAAGCACATTGAAGACTTCCAAAAATTGAATATTAGGGTAACCGATATTCTAGAGGAACATAAGATTGATGTCTTCATAGGGACTTTAAAAGATAACATCCAACATGAGGTTCACCTTTGGGAACTTGATTCATTAGAGAAGGCTTTTAGGGTGGCGAGAAAAATTGAAAGAAAAACTATGGAAACAAGGAAGTCTACCACTCATAACTATTAAGATGGAAGTGTTGTTGCTCCTAGTCTTACATAACATACAAGGTTTACACCACAAAAATTGGAGACAAAAGAGAAAAATGGCTTTGTTACAGTTGTGATAGCAAATACACTATAGGTCATAAGTGCGTTGAGAAATTATTCTACATAGATTGTGAAGAGGAGGAAGAAAAGGAACAAGAAACATCAAAATAGGAGGATATACACAAGGAATGAACCTTAAGGAAAGAATAAATAAATCTGACCATATCTTGTAATGCATTGGAAGGAATTACCACTCCTCAAAATCTCAATATAGAAGGATATATCAAGAAGAAAAAGGTAGTAGTGCTGGTTGATTCAGGTATTACCCATAATTTTATTCATTGTAAGATAGCTATGGAATTGAATTGCTTCCTATATCCAACACGAGAGTGTCAAGTGATGGTTGCAAATAGAGGAACTATAAATTTATCTAGAAAATGCCATAATATCAAGCTAACCATGGGGGAATATGTATTGAATAGTTCAATGCTTTCCATTCCAAGGGGTGGTGTTCATGTTGTACTAGGAGTCCAATGGTTAACATATTTGGGGTGAAAGCTCTCAATTTTCAAGAAATTTTATTGAAATTGTTTTGGGAAGGAAAGGAAGTTGAAATAAGGGGTATCGCAGGGAAGCTAGGAAAGATAATTAGCTCTAATGGCATGAATAACCTTCTGAATAAATAATAATAGGGCGTAATTTCATAATTATGCTCACTAGAGGTTCAAACATCGAAATCATTAATTTCTCTAGATCTCCAAAAAATTCTTGGACGGTCATTCCAAGGTGTTTGAGACTCCCAAAGGCCTTCCACCTATTCGTGATCATGATCATGTCATTCATTTAATTCCAGGAACTATTCCTCCAAAAATCAGGCCTTACAGATATCCTTATGCCCAAAAGAGTGAAATTGAACGTATGGTTGCAAAAATGCTAAAGGCTGGTATAATTCAACTTAGTCAAATTTATTTATCTACTGCACTAATATTGGTACACAAGAAGGATGGATCATGACATATGTTTCTAGATTATAGGGAGCTCAACAAGATCACTATTAAAGATAAATTTTCCATTCCTTCCATTGATGATTGTTGGATGAATTACATGGAGAAATTTACTTCACCAAGCTGGATCATCGTTTGGGATATCATCAAATTAGAATGAAGATTGAAGAAATTTTGAAAATAACATTTAGAACACATGAGGGCCATTATGAATTTTTGGTCACGCCTTTTGGCCTTACCAATGAACCTTCCGTATTTCAAGGTTTGATGAATTCCATTTTCAAACTGTTCCTTAGGAAATTTTTGTTAGTATTTTTTGATGATTTACTAATCTACAACAAGTCTTGGAAGGATCATGTTCAACATGTTGACATGTTGCTCAAACTATTGGAGGAGAAAAACCTCCAATTGTTTCTTTGGAGTACTAGGAGGTGGAATATATGGGTCATTTTGTATCTCATGAGGGTGTTAAGGTATACCCTAACAAAATTAAGTCCATTAAGGAATGGAAAATCCCCATAGCCATAAATAATCTTCGAGGATTTATCGGGTTGACAGGGTATTATCACAATTTTTTTAAGAATTATGGGAGAATAGTGGCACCTCTAACATCATTACTGAAGAAAGATTTATTTTCTTGGACTTGAGAAGAAATGAAGGCCTTTGAACATCTTAAAGAGGAAACGTGCCAAGCACTAGTATTAGCTACGCTAGACTTCATAAAAACTTTTTATTGTGGAATGTGATGCCTCAGGAAATGGAATTGGTGTTGTTTTAAAGAAATAAGGAAGACCCATTGCTTTTGAAAGTCGTTTAATCAAAGGAAAATATTTACACAAACCTATTTATGAGAAGGAAATGTTGGCAATACTACATGCACTAAAGAAATGGAAACCTTACCTAAGTTAAGACACTTCAAGGTAAAAACTAATTATGATAGCCTTAAATACTTTTTGGAAAAAATATTATCTTCAAAAGAGAAGCAAAAATGGGTGACAAAAGTGTTGGGTTATGACTTTAAAATCATCTACAAAAAAGGGAAGCAAAATGTTGTTACATATGCACTCTCAAGAAAGGATGAGGATGTGAAAGCATTGATTTGTGCCATTTTTATTATCTAGCCCGAGTGGATAACCAAAGCAAGGGATGAATGGAAGAATGATGAAGAGGTGTGGTCACTTATTCAAAAGTTGCGGCAAGATCCTAGCACATACGATACATTTAGCTGGAAAAATGATTCATTATGGTACAAACATCACTTATATCTTTGTAAGAATTACAAGCTCAAACAAAAGATTCTTTTGGAATTGTGATGAGGCTCATCAATAGGTAAATTATATGGGTCTTAATGCCACTCTACAATTTATTAAAATAAACTTTTCTCACATTTCTTTACATATTTTATTATATTTTGGTTAGTGAGAAGGGTAAAGGTGATATGTTATGTCATGTATCCTAATATGTATTAAATGCAGGAATTGGAGCAGTTTTGGGCTAATTTAAGTGCAGGAACTCAAAGTGGACAAGAAAGAGGGATTTTCGGAGATTTTGTCTCCCTCCTTAACTCCTTAATCATTTCAAGATTACTACACTAGATCTCATCAGCTTGGAGTTACATGTAGCCAAGTTAATTGAGTTCATTTCCATTCAAGTGAGTGATAGTTGAAAATAAGTCAATCTCGAGTTTGGGAGAAAGCCTCCCTAATTTTTAGGAAGTTGTTGGTAGCTTCAGTTTGTATAAATAAGAAGACTAAGGGCCTCATTAGGATTTGACTTTTTGGTTGCAACGAAGAGGCAATTTGGAGCTAAGACATTGTGATTGTTACGCTTATATTATTTTTGACATTTTGATGATAATGAAAAGGTTTACCTTGATCAAGAATTGAGTTGACTCAGAGGGCTGAAGCTCTTGGCTCAGGGCCCAGCCATAGCAGCAGAAGTTCCTATTTTCTTACATGTATTCTTAGGTTAAAATCATAATTAACTGATGAAATTATTCCTACTTTGCTTAATTTACAAGTATTTGAATGATTGTTTAGTTTTTCTTCCATTAGTTGAAAAAGTATATCAATGGTACAGTAGTGAAAGAGAATACTTCAGAAAATCTTGTGATAGTGGCCTCTTCCTCATCTCCCTCATGGGATCATGGTTTGAGGGCCCCACTCTCACAACCCCAAAAATAGATTTATCTTTTGATCATTGCATAGCTTAGGATTCCTTGTTAAATAGATCATTGTTTATAATTTCTTGGAAGCACCTGGAGTTGTCATTTTGTTTCTTGAGTTTTTTGTAGTTTAAGAAGCCATTTCATTCCATAGAGATAGTCATTAGCCATCAATAAATTAGTTTTCTCAAATTCAACTCATATGTTCCATATTTATATGAAGTTATGCATAAATGAATATAAGAACATGTGTTGTTGCAGGATCAGTTGATTTGCAGGGAGGAACTCATTCCACCAGCCTCATCTAAGCCTTCTCCACCTACTGCCCAGGCCTACCAACCCCTAATCCGAATTTCTATTTTATAGCCACCGTGGGCAACCACCTTTAGTAAATTCAACCATCTTGAAGTGTTGGGTTGAGCCTTGGGCACTGTGCACCTTCCCTACAACTTATTACACCATTAGAAATTTTCCCAACATTTCATTTCACCTTCCCTACCTTCATATAGCCTTCAACTAGTTTCTTGTAGAAAACCATGACATCTTATAGTAAACCAGGACATCCTGTAGTAAACCAGGACACACTGTAGTAACTATAGGAAACCCTATAACAACTTGTTTTAGCCCGTGTTTGAGTAGAAATGTTGATATAAGCATAAGGTAGGCCCTCCACTTGACTTCCATGCCCCTCAATGCCATTTTGGGCCATCTTTTCCATGCATTTATCCCCTGCAAAAGATCAGATGGTTTAGCTTAGCATTTACATTTCTAAATTGAAAATCAAAAGACTCTTTTCTACAATTTTAACAGAAGATAGCTAGTGCATGCATACATCAGCCATAACCATGTTAGGATGATTTCTATGCCTACTTAGTCCATATAGCTAGATGATAGAATGAAAGGTTAGATTAGTTCTCTTCTACAAGTAATGTGTGTCAATACTTAGCTAGATAATTTCATCTCATTTCATAGCACTTTCCGTTCAACACTTTCATTTTTCTAAAATAGGTAACAATTTAATTTCTACATTAAAGATAGTTTTACATTCATTGCCAGTAGTCAAACTCCTAGTCAATAGAAGACTGGTTTGAAAATCCCTAGTGGTCTATCACCCCAGTTGAAAAGTGACAAGAGTGATTGTTGCATCTACTGTGCATATAGAACTATCACTCCAAGTTTTTACGAACCCTGGGTTGATAAAATAAAGCTGGTAGCCCTAGGAGTTGCAGCATCCTTGCTGCAATACTGGGGCTCATCACTTTTTGGTGCCATTTTCGAGAAGGTGTCTAAGAAGTTGTAATTTCTACTTTCCTTTCTATTTGAAATTCAATATGTAGTTGTAATTTCTTCTTTCCTTTCTATTTGAAATTCAGTATGTAGTTGCAATTTCTTCTTTCCTTTCTATTTTGACATTTAGTAAGTAGTTTCAATTTCTTCTTTCTTTCCAATATTTTTCAAGTAATTAAAAAAAAAAGTTTTCATGCCTCTTAGGAGTAGAGATAATTTAGGAATTTTTTTTCCAAATACCCCCACACCATCAGACAACTAACCTTCCCTCTTCTTCAGTGACTTCCAACTTCCCTCTATGACTATAGGGGAGTTGGAGGACCCATTAGGTGAACAACCAGAGATCTTTGAAGAGCCTATTGGGGAAGAAGAAGAAGAAACCCTTCCACGCAATTACAACATGGCTGAAAACAGAAATGAAGGTGCTTTTCCCATTAGAGAGTCTACTAGATATGATAGGATGAAAAACATAAATCCCTCTGCCCTTACTCACTTCCATGGCTTAACCTCAGAAGACCCTTATACCTTCTTTTTTGAGTTTGTTGTCATCTGCAAAACTTATAATTATACCTCTGACGACCAGAAGTTGAAATTTTTGCCATCCACCCATAAGGATGCAACCTTGCACTGGTTCATGGGTTTTCTTGGGGACAACATCACTACCTAGGCTCAGATGTAGCAATCCTTCAATGACAAGTATAGGGACTAATGTAGGTCCAAGGATACAAAATAAGAAATCTTGAGAATGACCATGGGACATGATGAATCCCTGGAAGATTGTGAGGAAAGGTTCCAACTGAGCTACAAAAGGACTAGATGCACCCTCGACCCTAAATCACTCAAGTTAGTCCTTCTTAGAGGGATTAAGGAAAATATCCTAGAAACCATAAACATGTTGTTTGGAGGGGACATCTACTAGTTATTTTATGATGATATCAAGGTAATTTTCAAAAATCATTCTAGGACGGCCAGAAAGAAGGGTAGGGTTAGTCAAGATTTGGTCAACTCATCCTCCTCCAACATATCCATCAAAAGTGAAGTTGGGAACATGTTGGAAGACTTTAAGAGTGAGATGTTGCATATCCTTGCTCTGCAAATGGACACCATGCAGGTCAAGTGGAAGAAGGAGGAAGCAGAAAGACTGTCTTTTTCCCTAGATGCACTAGGAGACACCCTAGAAATGAATGTCCATTAAATCTTATAAAGATTTGCTAGGTTTGTGAGGAAAACCAATCCACAGACAAGTTCCCTTCTCTTCCTGTATTGGAAGCTATGTATCAAGGAACTGAAGGTGTGACTGAACAACTCTGCTATATCAATCAAAGGAGGCGACAAGGACCTTGACCATACTAAAGGGCATGAAAGGGATGCCCTATTCATATTACAACCCCAATAAGAATGCATCAATTCCCCCTTCGTGTCCTCCTGATCATCCTTCATGGTCCACACCTTCTCCTTGGTCTGATGCACCTCAATACCATTCCCAAGTTTCCAATCAATCATTTGATCCATATATTCCTCCACAACCTCAGTGGAATACACCATCACATGGGTGGAGGCCCCCATTCAATCAATATCTAGCCTTACTGCCTCCATGACCATCTCAACCACATATCCTTCACCTTGCTTTACCTAAGAAACCTTATATTCCTGCTTAGCCAAATTCGAACCCGAACAACAAGTAGGAACAACAGGTCTATAGTGGAGAGACATCCTACCTTGCATATGCTATGGAAATTCAAGAAATCAACCTCAGGTTTGGAAGAGTGCTACTAGAAAACCAACCTCCATCTCCACCTAAGGAGCTTGAAAAGGAAAAGGAAGAGAGTGTTCCTCAAGCCAATCCACCTCCTTTTCCTGAGAGGCTAATCCATCGTAGCTAGCACAACCCAAAAGAGACTGAACTTCTGTGTGAATTGAAAAAAATGTGTGTTAAAATCCCACTCCTCCAAGCTATCAAGGATGTCCCCATATAAAACAAGTTAATAAAGGAGAAATGCTTCAAACATCCTAGGATGAGAAAGAAAAACACCCCTACCATTAATGTCATTAGACAATTGTCTGACTTAACATTGGGGAGAGTAATTCACCCGAAGTAGCTAGACCCTAGAAGTCCTGTGGTAGATGTGCACATTGATGGCATCATTGTCCCCCATACCTTAATTGATATTTGGGCTTCCATCAATGCGATGACTAAGGATACCATGCTTAAACTAAATCTCCAAGAATCATTAAGGAAGACGACAACAGTCTTACAACTCATAGTCATATCCATCGTAGCTCCTGAGGGAGTTGTTGAGGATGTGATGGTATCCACTGTTTCTTGGGAATACCCTATTGAATTCTTAGTTCTCCAACCTAAGACAAAATCCAATGGTTATCCTCTCATCCTTGGAAGGCCATCACTAGCCACTGTTGATGCTTACATTAGTTGCAGGGTTGGGAATATGACCATTAAAAATGGGCATTTGTCCAAACAATTAGTATTTTACCCTCCTACTCAACCATCTCTAGAGCATTAATTACCCTTAGGGTTTGAAGAGGATGAGGAAGATGAAGTATAACATTCCACATATTACCCAATTTGTACCCTAGATGCTAGTATAGGAGGGGGCGACCTGATGAAGATGACCTGATTGATCAAATCCTCCAAAATCAGCCCCCAAACACCATGTTTCTTGATGAGTTAGTAAATAAATTTGAATATAACCCTTGGATTGATTTGTGCCTGATTGACTCAAGTCCTACTCATGTCAAGATAATAGAATTTGGTCCAGCTAAAACATTCAAATTCAACCCCTCTCTCTCTCCGCAAATCAAGAAAAGGAGTTATGTGACATGCTAAGAGATAATATGGATGCCTTTTCCTAGAGTTATAAGGAAATGAAGGGAGTGCACCCTTCGGTGTGTACTCACCACATTTACATCAAGGAAGGTTGCAAGCTAGTGCGCCAACCTTAGAGGAGAATGAACCCAATCCTCAAAGACATAGTTAGAGAAGAATTACATAAGTTGTTGGATGCAGGGTTCATTTACCCCACCTGAGATAGTGAGTGGGTGTCTCCTCTAGTTAAGGTCCCAAAGAATAATGGAAAATGGAGGATCTATGTGGACTATAGAGGTTTAAACGAAGCCACTAAGAAATACCATCTCCCTCTACCTTTCATTGATCAATTCTTGGATGGTCTTGCAGGGAAGAAGTTCTTCTCTTTCCTGGATGGATTTAGTGGTTACAATCAGATTCATATTAGGCTAGAGGAACAAAATAAAACCACCTTCACTTGTCCTTGGAGTACCTTTTCTTATAGGGTCCTTCTTTTGGATTATGTAATTCCCCTGCCACTTTTTAGAGGGAATTTCTAATCATATTTGCAGAGCTAGTCCATGACTCTGTTGAAATTTATAAGGATGATTTCACTCCCTATGGGTGTGATTTCCTGGAGGCTCTCTTGAAATTGGAGAAAGTATTAAATAAATGCATTGAAATGAACCTATCCATTAGTCCTGATAAGTGTGAGTTCTTGATGAATTCAGGGACTATTCTAGGTCACTCAATATCCTAGAAAGGACTACAAGTGGACCCAAATAAAATTTCTATCATAAAGAGGGTCCCTACTCCTTAGAAGAAGAGGGATGTCAAAAGTTTATTGTGCTTAGCTAGATGCTATAGGAGATTCATAAAGGATTTCGACAGAGTATCCTCACGATTGTTTGGACTACTGGCCAAGGACTTTGACTTTTGCTGGTCAAAAAGCTGTCAAGAGGCCCTAGAAACCTTAAAGGACAAGTTGACTACTGCACCCATACTTTGAGGCCCAAATTGGGCCCTTCCTCTCCACATCCATTCTGATGCCTCTGACAAAGCTATAAGAGCAGATCTAGGCCAAATAGATGACAATTTTCCTTGTGCCACTTACTTCATTAGCAAAAATATGTCCAAGGCTAAATTGAACTATATTGTATCTAAAAAAGAGCTCCTAGTTGTTGTCCATTCCTTGAACAAATTTAGACACTACATCACTAGTTACTAGACCTTCGTACTTACTAACCATTCTTCTATAAAATATTTTATGAACAAGCTTGATGTGAATGACATAATGATTAGATGGTTTTTTTTATTACAACAGTTTGATCTAACTATCATTGATAAGCCTGGTAGAGAAAATGTGGTTTAGATTTTTTGTCTAGACATGCTTTGCTTGCAGGTGAGGAAGGAATGGTTGATGATCAGCTACTAGATGAGAATTTATTTTATATTTTAGTTTTCTCTCCATGGTTTTCTTTCATATCCAATTACCTAGTGGCTACACAGTTCCCTTCAAATCTATCCTCCAAGGAAAAAAGAAAAATTGTAAGAAAGAGTGCTCCATTCACTTGGATTGGGGACAATATCTTCAAGCTAGGCCCATATCAATTTTTGAGTATATGTGTCAGGGAGGAGGAAGTCTTTGACATCCATCTAGCCTGTCATGATGGGCCTTGTGGAGGTCACTTTGCAGCCAAGAGGACAACCTTCAAGGTACTGCAAGCTAGCTACTACTGACCCACTCTCCGTGAAGATGCAATAAGAAACACCAGTTGATGTGATCAGTGCCAAATAATGGGGAAATCTACTTACAAGTATGAAATTCCTTTGCAACCACAAGTGACTCTTGAGCCATTTGCCAAGTGGGGAATGGATTTCATTGGGCCCATTGATTGACCATCAGGGTAGAAAAAGTACATAATTATATGCACTGATTATTTGACAAAGTGGATTGAGACCAAGGTTATCAAGGTACAAACAGAAGAGAAAGTGGTTGAGATATTAAGGGAGAATATATTCTACAAGTGAGGATACCCTAGAGAACTAGTCACTGATAAGGGAGCTCAATTCACATCACACTTGATTGAGAATTTGTTAAGGAAACATAAGATCAAACATCGAAAGTCAACTTCTTATCATCCTCAGGTCAATAGACAAGTAGAGGTTACTAACAAAGCATTGGAAGGCATTCTCACCAAGGTTGTGAGAAACAACATAAAATTTTGGCTTGACAGACTAGTGGAGGCCACTTGGGCCTATAATACAACCTGGAAGACAACCACTGGCTTCACTCCTTATGACTTGGTCTATGGAAAGAAGGCTCTTCTCTCCATTGAGTTTGAGTACAAAACTTTTATAATGGAAGCATAGTTTTATTTGGATGTTACAAAGGCTCAACAAGAGAGGTTGCTCTAGCTCAATGGTTTGGATGAATTTAGGATGCAAGCCCTCCTACACACTGAAGTTTTTCAAGTACAGAGAAAGGTCTGGCATGAAAAAAAACATCAAGGAGAAGGTTTTTCAAGAAGGATATTGGGCTATGCTATATGAATCTAGGTTCAAGGACTTCAAAGGAAAATTGATGACGTGGTGGCTGGGTCCATATCTGATAGAGAAGTGCCATGACAATGGGGTTGCTCAAATCAGGACCATTGATGAAGAAGGTATACCCTTGCTTGTCAATGGATACATATTGAAAGACTATAAAAGACCTCTGTCAAGGGATGAGTTCATGAATACCATCAGTAAGTAAGTGGATGTGCTTGGAAGTGTCTCAACTTCTAGCTCACCAAGTTCTTGAAGACTATTTTTATTTTTGAAAAAAAGAAAAAAATAAGGGACCTAGGTGAAAACCTCTATGAGGCACCCGAGGCCAACTTATGGGTTGAAAACCTCCTTGAGGCAGCCCAAGAGTGAAAAAAAGAAAATAAAAAGATCCATGGGTGAAACCTCGCTTGAGGCGACTAGGGAAGACAAACAGGCTGAAAACATTCTTTGAGGTGACTTGTGTGTATTTCAAAAAAAAAAAAAGAGGAGAGAAAAAGAGAAAAAAGAAAAACAAAGTGCCATGGCAAGGACCTCAAACTTGCCCACTAATAAAATTATGTGATTTTTGCAGGTTTTTAAAGACAACAAAGGAATGAGAGTTCAAGGGACAAAACTACAAGCATCACACCAATTCTTCCTCCATTCACTTCACATCTTCCATGCCTACCATGTCTCCATCATCCAGCCTCGCTTCCACACATAATAACCAATTTTTATGTATTTGTCTAGCTTCTACAGGGTTTCTTGTAGTTAATACAGGAAGATCCTGTAGTACTACATGATATCCTGAAACACTACAGGAAAGGAGTCTTGATTGGAAAATGATGATGCAAGCATATTGTAGGTTGAAAAATAGGACCCTACACCTCACCGTATCTCACCTAACACCAACTCATGACCATACCCACCTTTATGTCCATAAATAAATAAATAAATAAAAAATAAAATAAAAACTCATAAACTGAAAAAAATACAAAAAAGAGAGTCCAAGGAACATGCCATCATTGGCCTCAATCACCTATCACTCCATCTACTTCATTACCATATTTCCACTGCTACATCACCACCCATCCCCCCTCCAAGTGAAAACAAATATAAAATAATGAAGCAAAGGCAACTACATGATTTCCTGTAGTAACTACAGGATCCACTATAGCATCCTGTGTTATGATAGTGGTAAATTATCCTGGCGTTCTCCTTCACCACCCATGAAAATAGAGAGATCCAACATCCCTGTAGGCATTGTGACTCCTATGCGGATCTCAACAACAACAACAAAGACCAAGCACCTACACATCACAACAAAGAAGACAACTACATTAGGAAGGAAAAATCAACAGAAAGATGACCAAGGGAGAGCACTTACCTGAACAACAAAAATCACAGAAAATTCACCCTCCAACATGCATCGAACAAGCGAAGTAAGGCACAGGTATGGCACCTCATCCAAACTATTCACCAAATACGATATGATAAAAGTGTAGGAATATGAAAAAGTTCATTTTTATAAGCTAGAGGTGGCCAGTTAACTTGGCCACCCTCAACTTGAAGACAAAAATTAAACTCCCAGTCAACATGTAACGTTGCAATGTCACATCAAGGAGCATAAGTCGAAAAGGTGGTCAAGTTAAGTTGTGTGAGAGTGGGTGATGATTACGAGGGGAGCCTGCATGATAACCAATGATGGGCCAACGGTCCCAATGAGGAAATCCCATACATTGCCAACCAACATAATGCTCTAAGGAATCAACCATAAATAGAAAATATTCCAAACTTTCATGCACCCATCATTCATTTCAAGATCATAGAGATTGTGACCATCTTGGAGAGCCATTGAAGAAGAAAATATGTTTTACCCACCCAACAGGAAAAAGAAATACAAGAACAACTGTAGGAAACGCAGAGAGCTGCAAGAAACATTGTAAATTCACAAAAAATGCTACAAGGGGTGCCTAGGGTCCATTTGTTCAACAATTCTCCTATCCAGAGCATCACAGTAAAAGGTAGGTGGCCATGTCTCCTATGTTTCACTTGATAGCTAGGAAAGGGAAAAAGAAACAGATTTGAAGTTTCTAGTAATTACAGTGAGCCTGTGGTTTAAACAGAATTTTGTGAAGTTAAAGGAAATTGTGTGGGGATAGAAAGAAAAATTGCAGTCATCCTCCAAAAATTCTAAACTATCAGTCACCCTGAAAAACACTAAAGCTAGCCCACCAAACTCCCTATAGTTAGCTCACCAAAGAAAATAAATGACAGGAGGATTCAACAGAACGGAACCCACAGACACATCTACGATACACCTCCACCTCCATATGGTAGAAATATTTAGAAGGAATCACTCGTTGGGATTCTTTGAGCCGCTCAGAGGGTATGATGATGATGTAGCTCAGTAATTTTCCATGGCACTCAACCCTTAGGCTAGAACTAGTGCTACTACTGTCGTAAGAGGACTGTCAGTTACAATTAATCCCGAGGTAATTAACATAATCACTACACTTGCTCAAGGGGTGCAATGGAGAAAGGAGGATAAGGTTAGCAACATTGTTTCTAATTTTTTTTTTTCTCTTAAAAGATGAAGAGCCAATTGAGGAAAAAATGGGGTCAGAAGGGAGAGCCTTCCCTATCCTTGGAATGAGGTGAGCTATCACATTCTCAAATATAATTCTTGTGAAGGGAGGCCCAGTATAGTCTATGGATACCAATTTAGACACCTCCATGAGTTGAGATTTGGAGAGGAGTCACCCATTGACAAAAGACTCAGTGTACCCTACTCCTTGTTGCAATCCTTAATAGACACGAGCCTAAAGGTACAATGTTATAAAACCAGCTCAAGAAAAGATAGAAAATATAGATCAACGCCTTAGAATTCAGCCTCTTGGAGGGGGCAATCTCTTTTACATTACATAAATGAACAATTCTTGGATGATTCAAATGACAAAACCTCCTTTCTATATATAGGAGTCTAAGGAGTCACAATATAAACCAGCCGGCCTAACAATAATAAAATAAAGCCACAAAAATAACAATAGAGGGATTCTATGGGGCACAATAATAACAATATTTTGGCAATAGGGGCACAACAATATTAATAAGGGGTATAACTACAATAGTAATGGGGTAATCACTAGTATTATAGGGACCCAACATGCCCCTCGGCTTCAAAAAAGTGTTGTCCTCAACGCTTGAGTAGTTCTGGATACTTCTGCATAAAATTCTCATCCTCCCATGTGGA
>APFE030627029.1:148870-161720 GCA_000404065.3 Pinus taeda
TTTTCCCATAATTCTTAACAAACTTGTGATAATACCTTGTCAACCCGAGAAATCCTCGCAGATGCTTTATGTATGTGGGGATTTCCATTCCTTAATGGCTTTAATTTTTCTAGGGTCTACCATATCACCTTCAGGAGATACAATATGAACCGGATATTCCCCCAACTATGCTCCAAAGAAACATTTGGAGGTTTTTGCATATAATTATCTCCAATAGTTTGAGCACCTTGTCAACACATTGAACATGATCCTTCCAAGACTTGTTGTAGATCAATATATCACCAAAAAATACTAACACAAATTTTCTAAGGAAGAGTTTGAAAATGGAATTCATCAAACCTTGAAATGTAGAAGGTGCATTGGTAAGGTCAAAAGGAACGACCAAAAATTCATAATGACCCTCATGAGTTCTAAATGTTGTTTTCAAAACGTCTTCAGTCTTCATTCTGATTTGATGATATCCTAAATGAATATCCAACTTGGTGAAGTAAATTGCTCCATGTAATTCATCCAATAATTCATCAATCACAGGAATGGGAAATATAGTGAGCTTGTTGAGCTCCCTATAATCCAGACACGTGCACCATGATCCATCCTTCTTCTGCACCAATACTACTGGAGTAGAGAAAGAAGTTTTACTAGGTTGAATTATACCAGCCTCTAGCATTTCTGCAACCATACGTTAAATTTCACTCTTTTGGGCATAGGGATATTTGTAAGGCCTGATGTTTGGAGGAACACTTCCTAGAATCAAATGAATAGCATGATCATGATCAAAAATAGGTGGGAGGCCTTTGGGAGTCTCAAACGCCTTGGAATGATCATCCAAGACTTTTTGGAGATCTAGAGAAATAAATGATTTCAATGTGGGAACTTCTAGTGAACATAATTGTGCAATTACGCCCTGTTGTTCTTTCTTTAGAAGATTTGTCATGCCATTAGAGCTGATTATCTTTCCTGGTTTCCTTGCAATACCCATTAATTCATATTCCTTTCCTTCCCAAAAACAAAGTTCTTGAAAATTAAAATCTATCACACCCAAATATTTTAGCCATTGGACTCCTAGTACGACATCAACACCGCCCATTGGAATAGAAAGCATAGGACTATTCAATACATATTCTCCCATGGATAGCTTGATATTATGACACTTTCTAGAGAAATTTATGGTTCCTCCATTTGAAACCATTACTTGACACTGTGGTGTTGGATATAGGAAGCAATTCAATTCCTTGGTTATCTTACAATGAATAAAATTATGGGTACTACCTGAATCAATCAACACTATTACATTTTTCTTCTTGATATGTCCTTCCATCTTGAGAGTTTGAGGAGTAATAATTCCTGCCAATGCATTGTAAAATATGGTTGGATTCATTTCTTCTTTCTCTAGGGTTGATTCCTGATGTATATTCTCTTCTTTTGATGTTTCTTGTTCCTTTTCTTCTTCCTCTTCACAATATATGTAAAATAATTTCTTCTTGGCACACTTATGACCTTTAGTGTATTTTCTATCACAACTATAACAAAGCCCATTTTTTCTTTTTTCTTCCAATTTTTGTGGTGTAAACCTTGTAGGTTGTGGAAGGCTAGGGGAAACAACACTTCCATATTTATAATTGTGAGTGGTAGGCTTCCTTGTTGCCATAATTTTTATTTCAATTTTTCTTGCCAACCTAAATGCCTTCTCCAATGAATTAGGTTCCCAAAGGCGCACCTCATGTTGGATGTTATCCTTTAAAGTCCCTATGAAAACATCAATCTTATGCTCATATGGAATAAAGTTTACCCTTATATTCAATTTTGGAAGTCCTCAATGTGCTCCACCATTGAACCCTTTTGTTTAAGATTTATCAATTGTCTAAATAAGGTGTTTCTCTTTGTATCCTCATAATGTGCTACCATTTCATCTGTAAAAATTGACCAAGTGACAATTTGTTTACGAGAGAAAATCCATCGATACCATACAAACTGATTAGGTTCCAAATATAAAGTTTCAATGCATACCTTTTGTGTGTTTTGCACATTATGGAGATCGAAATATTGTTCCATATGTAGTATCCATGTTACGGGACCCTTGCCATCAAACTTCCTCATATCGATCTTTGGAGCATAATGGGTCTTTATTCCAACATTAGAGTCCATGAAATCATGATTAACATTTCTTTTGTTCTCATCACGAGTTTCCTCTACTACCTTTTCACCATTAGGAAGCCTTTCTTGTAGGAACTTTGTCAAAATTTCCTTCAAACCTTCAACGTATTTCTTCAAATCTTCAATGTTGTCATTATTTGAATCATGATTAACATTTCTTTTTTTCTTATTATGATTTTTCTCTACTACCTTTTCGCCATTAGGAATCCTTTCTTGTAGCAAATTTGTCAAACCTTCCTTCCACCCTTCCATGTCTTTCTTCCAATCTTCAATGTTGTGTTTCATACCATTGATGCCATTCTTCAAACCATCCATTTTAGCTTCTGTTACTTTTTGTGAGAGATAAATTTGTCGCACTTGGTCCCGTAATTTTGATATATCATGTTGCATTTCTTCCTCTTCTTCACGTGTCATAGTAGAGCTTTCAAGTTGCTTACCAGGCATTGCCAATTTATTTCTTCTGGGCATCAACTAATGATAATTTTCTTCACTATTCCCTCTTAATCACTTCAAACTAATTTTTCAAACAAAACCTATGCAAAATTTTAAAAAGACTACAAACCTTTTTTTTGTAGGAACTTGATATTGAATTTGATGTATCTCTGAAATTGCGGATCTCCAAGGTCTAAAATTACGAATTGTGGTATCCCTCT
This sequence comes from Pinus taeda, assembly GCA_000404065.3. NCBI lineage: Eukaryota > Viridiplantae > Streptophyta > Pinopsida > Pinales > Pinaceae > Pinus > Pinus taeda. Next base: position 151,678 of record APFE030627029.1, read on the forward strand.
GAATCCTCTTTCCAACACCACCAGCCTTATCAAAATTGGATTCTCTAAGAAAGATTTATGCTGAATCTTCCAAGATGACCCAATTATACACTTTTTCAGTAGAGCGAACTTGTACGAAGTGTCATGTGTCATTGTTTCAACCTTCGGACCTGAAAACGATTCACAAAAAACTACAGTCCGTCCTCTTTTTGTATCTTCTTATGAAATTTCAATATGATACTCAGAGAGAAAGTTATGACAATTTTCCCACGATCACATGTTTGGGATGTAATTTGGGATCTTGAAAAAATGCTAACTTCCTTGGATCATATCTCTGAACATATAACGAGAAAAGGTTTGAAATTTGGATCCAAGGGTCATCAAGATGTTGGCTCAAATGGGATTTTGTTTTAGCTTCTGTAACATCGTATAAAAAAAGTTATAGCAAAAATTCCACAATGACATGTTTGGAGCAGCAAAACCCTAGAATCCAAAGCTCTGATACCAAATGTTATGCAACTAGCTCACAAAATAGAAGAACAGATAGATCAACGGCTTCAAAATAAGTCTCTTCGAGGGGGAAACCTCCTCTACATTGCACAAATGAACAATTATTGGATGATTAAAATGACCAAAACCTCCTTTCTATGTATAGGAGTCTAAGAGGTCACAATATAATCAAAGCCGACATAACAATAATAATATAAGGGCACAACAATAACAATAGTGGGTTTCTATGGGGCACGATAATAACAATGCGGGGACAACAGGGGCACAAAAATAGTAATAAGGGGATACAATGACAATAGTTATGGGGGAATCACTAGTGTTATAGGGACCTAATAATACATCAATCATAACAGTGTTAGGATAATTTACATGCCTACTTAGTCTAGATAGCTAGATGATAGAATGCAAGGTTAGATCAGTTCTATTATGCAAGTAGTGTGTGTCAATTCTTAGCTAGATACTTTCCTGTCATTTCGTAGCACTTTCCATTCAACACTTTAATTTTCCTAAAATAGGTAAGCATTTACTTTCTGCATTAAAGACAACTTTATATTCACCATTAGTAGTCATACTTATTCTAGTCAACAGAAGACTTGTTTGAAAAACCCTAGTGGTCTATCACCCCAGTTGAAAAGTGACAAGAGTAGACTTTTGCATCTACTGTGCATATAGCACTATCACCTCCATGTTTATACGAACCCCAGGTTGATAAAGTAAAGTTGGTATCCCTAGTAGTTGCAACATCCTTGCTGCAATACTGTGGCTCATCAAATTGCACACCTCTCCCTTAGGAGCGCAATTAGGATTTTTTTTGTGATGAACTTAAATATGATATTCAGAATTTTATGGAAGAATGTTTGGTTTGCCAACAAAATAAATTTGAAATAATTAAGACCTCAAGTCTGTTACAACCTTTAGCCATTCCAAGTCAACGTTAGGAGGAGGTCTTAATGGATTTTATCACAAGTTTACCCAAGTTTGACGGAAAGAGTGTCATCATGGTGGTAGTTGACAAACTTACCAATTATGCACACTTTTATGTATTATCTCATCCTTTTAAAGACAATATATTTGCTACTGCATTTATGGAAACAATTCAAAAGCTTCATGGAAACCCAAAGACTATAGTAAGTTACAAAGATCCCATTTTCATTGGAAATTTTTGGATGGAATTATTTTCTTGTCTTGGTACTAATTAGCTCATAGATCATCTTATCATCCTCAATCTGATGGGAAAATTGAGATAGTGAACAAAAGTTTGGAAGGATACCTTCATTTCTTTGTATTTAATAAAAAAACATAATGGGTCAAGTGGTTACCTCTACTTGAATGGTGGTATAACACTTCCTTCCATACTGCAACAAAAATGACCCCATTTATGACACAATATGGATATAATCCATCATACATAACATCATCTTTAAGAGAAAATTATAAGGCTCAAGCAATGGAACATCACATCGAGCATCAACAACATGTTCTTCAACTCTTAAAGGATAATTTCACTATGGCACAGGATTGAATGAAACAACAGGAAGATCAACATTGCAATGAAATAAGTTTTGATGTAGGTGGCTGGGCATTTTTACGGCTACAACCATACAAACAAATGTCTCTCAAGAAAAATAAGAAAGATAATAAATTATCAACCAATTACTACAGTCCTTACAAGGCATTGCAAAATATTGGTACTATGGCATACAAATTTGAGTTTCCTGCATCTTCCCAAGTACACCCAGTTCTCATGTTTCATGCTTAAAGAAGGTTATTGGTGACAAGCTTCCAGTTCAAACAGTGTTTCCAGAACTTGACGAAGAAGGAAAATTCATATTTGAGCCTGAAGCATCCACAGAAACAAGAACCCAACAACTACGAAATCGATCAATATCAGATTATCTCATTAAGTGGAAAAACTTACCCATTGAAAATTCCACATGGGAGGATGATAATTTTATACAAAAGAATCAAGAACTAATCAAGCGTTGAGGAAAACACTTTTTTGAAGGAGAGGGGAATGTTAGGTCCCTATAATACTAGTTTATCCCCCTTATTGTTATTGTTAGTGTAGCCCCAATATTGTTATTGTTGTGCCCATGTAGCCCCGATATTGTTATTTTGGTCCCCCATAGAAGCCCACTATTGTTATTGTTGTGCCCTTATATTATTATTGTTATGTAGGCTCTGATTATATTGTGACCCCTTAGGTTCCTGTATATTCAACGTAGGTATTTTCATTTGTATCATCTAATAATTGTTCATTTATGTAATGTAAAGGAGGTTTCCCCTTTGAAGAGGATACTTTTAAAGTTGTTGATCTATCTTTTTGTGAGATGGTTGCATAATATGATATCTAAGATGAAATATCCTCATAATGTAAGGTTGCATAGAATCTCCTTTATTCATCTTTATGTATTTGAGTTGATATTTCAAGGATATGATTTCATTCAAATTACTTCATACGTGTCAGCTAGCTTATCATACATATCCTTATACTTCTTCAAATTTCCACCATATGCAAGTAAATGATCTTGTAAACCATCAGCCATGATTTTATTTTCTTTTAACTCACCTTTCTTATACTTGTTCTTGGCAGCAACAGAAGCATTCTCCAGAGGCTCATGTACTTTTTCTTATATGTATTCATAAGCATCATTGTCTTTAGCTATGATTTCCAATCTGATCTTCCAAGCAAGAAAGTTAGATGAGTCACATAGCTTCTCATTTTCCTTGAAGAAAGAGGAAGACATCTTGAATTAATTAGCTAGGCTCATTCAACTTTTCCAAAGATGATTGCTTCAAATATTGTCTCCTTTTGGCTTGTCCTTCACCTTAGCTTTGATTCCATGTTAGTTTTTATACTACTATATGATTTTCAATTACTTTAGCCCAATTCATTTTTTCAATCAACAATATTTTGATAGAAATTATTACTTTTCATCAATCAATAGTAACTAAAGATTGAACAGTAATGCAATGAAAAATATGAGACAATCAACAAATCAATAAGAAACACCATATATGGTCAAATACTAGGGTAGAATCCCACAAGGGGGAAAACCCTTTGTAATTCTCCTTCTATTATATTTCCATAAAATGTCCAACATAGAGTACAATGCATCCATACAAAAATATCTAGCAATATAAACCAAACAATATCATAAATATGATCCCAACAACAATACTGATCAAAGGTAGCTCTCCCAATCTGTGGCCAGCTGTGGTCAATTGTCAAACTTAAACCCTAGGTCCCAACTGCACGGAGGAAAAGTTATGCATGTAGTTGGGATGCTCCAACTGCACCGATGAGACTCCATACCTGGGGTTATAATTGAAAAATTCATGTATTAACCCTATGGTTAGAACCCAAAAACCCTAATCACATGTGCGAGCTTCAAATCCTAGAATTTCATACCTATACGAACCAAACTCCGTGAATCGAACTTCATATATGTACAAATAAATCTAATGAAGAGAGAGAAGAATAAGATGCTTGATGATAGTGTCTAAAGGAGATTAAGATCACTTGTATTTATAGGCTTCCAAGGGTATACAATTATTTGTTAGGGCCAACCCATCTTTTTGTGCACATGTGGGTTTTAATCCAAAAATACACTTTCTCTTGTCCAAATTAAGTGCTTCAAAAGTCAAAATTGGTTCTATCAAAAAGAGGAATCTAGCCCCATTATTGGAATGTGTCATTGAGTTGCCAAATTAATACTTTGGCACCTGTGAAGGAATCTGGGTAAGTCCTATAGTGTGCTTTTGGTTTTCTTTGTATTTTGTTTCTAGTCCAATACCAGGAGAATTCTATGGGAGTGGGATTTTATTTGTTCTCTATTGGAGTGTGGTGAATTGGAAGATATATGGACCAAGCTCTCATTTTTATGAAATTTATGGGTATCGTATGGTAAGTCTTGGGAATTCGATGTCATTTCATTTTTGCGGAAATGCTGGATACGACCCTTGAGGAGTTGAGGTGACTGTGGTTCCTAATGGGTGGTGTAGAGGGATCTAGATCGTTGGAGGAATGAGACTTAAATATTGATATTATAATAAAAAAATAAAACTTCCTAGGAAGTAACCCATCCTAATACTACTCTTGCCTAAGTGTGCTCAACTATAGAGTTCTCATGAGATATAATGGATTAATGCCAATGTGATCCAAGTTATTTAATAAAGGAACATTCACAAATTCGTATAGAAACATAAACCTAGATTATTAATGATAGGCATGAAAATTGTACAAAAGTTACTCTTTGTATAAATTAAATATAGATGAAAAGTATACTATTTGTTCTAATTATATAGAGACATATGCATAGATTATTAGTGGAAGGCATGAAAATCATAGAAGTGTAGGAATTATGGAGTAGATTTGCAATTGCTCATGAAGTTTAATCAAAATCGCAAGACACAAACCTACTCTACTTCTCTGTAGAAACTAATTCACAATCTAGAAAAAAATTTCAGACATGCAACAAGAAATAACTCACGTGTACACATTATTTTTACTGTGGAAAGAAATCTACTAAAAAACCCCAATGCATGCTTGCACTAATTAGATGAATAAAGATGCATTACAATTTATTTGCTCAATTAAGAACAACTTGCAAGTGTATAACCTATCTCTCTTATCACTGAGAATATTTGACCCAGACTTAGTTAATTTTTTCCTTTGCTTGAGCCCCCATTTCCTTGTGCAATTCCTTGAGAAATTAGGCCCCTATTATTTAGGAATTTTTTCAAAATGGATTCCGCAATTCCTTGGGTTGATCATGAGGTTGCATGCAACACTTGTACACTCTGTAATAGTCTACAACTGATGTTACACTGCCTTGGAATCGCCACCTCAATTGCGTAAGTTGAATTCTCTGCATGCACTAGCCATTTTGCACTGATTAATCAGTTAAATAGATGATCACTGAGTTTGACTGAAGTCCCACTACACAAATGACCTTCCACTAGTTCCTCTAGTAGTTGGAACTAGTTTCACAAAAAACAAATTTGAGATAACTAACTTTGATTGCTACAAATTGCCAATCACACATGCTTAACTGAACTCTAACTCCACCAAATCAAATTTATTGAGTAAATTGAGTGACACAAGCCATTTAACACAAATCAATTGCATTCATGTTGTCTGTTGATGTAGAAATTCAAATTTTCTCAATTTAATAAAGGAAAAATCAAATTGAGAATTTATTGTTGCATTTTTCAACACTCCCTCTCAACAAGAAAGGGATTATCAACCACCCCTATCTAGCACCTGTGGAACTCAAACTTCCCTCTTGACAAGGCCTTTGTTAAAATGTCGGCATCTTGTTCCTTTGTTGGAATGTATTGTTTCAACATTATCCATCTCTACACACAAACCTATAAATGGTGATACACACACACACACACACACACATATATATATGCTTGGATCGATCGTGAAATACGATATTCTCAGAGAGATTGATGCAACTCTGATTATCACAGTTGGATCCATCATTTGACCAAATATTCCAATAAGAATATTTCTCATCCAAATCACCTCACATGCTGCTTGACTTGCAACCATGTATTATGCTTCTGCCTAGCTGAGCACCACATATCTCTTCTTCCTGTTGTACTGGGGAACCACTACAAACCCAACACTAAAAATTCCACTTGATGTACTCTTCCAGTTTGATGGACTCCTCACCCAATTTGCATTTGTTAAGCCACACAAATTCACTCTCTTTGTCCATCTGTACCATACTCCCTTTGTCAATCAAATGTCTCAAACAATTATGGTTTCTCGATGTATACCTCCTCCTCAATAACCCCATTAATAAATGTTGTTTTTACATCCATCTGGTGGACCTTCCATTGTATCTCCACAACCAGTGCAAGAATTGATCTAATGGATGAGTACATTGCTATAGGAGAAAATGTCTCCTCATAGTCAATTCCCTCAACTTGAGAGTACCCTTTGGCCAAAATTCTGTCCTTACACTTCTCTTTGATTTCGTCAGTTGCATGCTTTACCTTGAAGATCCATCTCGAACCCACAACTTATTTATTTGCTAGTCTTGGGACCACTACCCAAAATTTTTTCTTTACAATGTATTCATATTCCTCCACCATCGCATCAGCCAATACAAGTTTCTCTACTACTTCCTTGAAGGAGGATGGCTTAGTCTCTACAAGCCTAGTCATTATAGAAGTGTAGCCAGTGTACCGGTCAGATGACCTCTCTACCTGTGCTGATTTGTAGGAGCACCCACATTCTCCCTCACATCTTGCACAAGTCTCTCAACTTCCCTGGTCCTTTTTCTACCTTCTCTAGATGGTTTTGCTTGAGTGGTTGTCTCCACTCTTTGCTCCTCAATTTATGGCTTCTCCACAACTTCTTTAGGTTCCTCCTTTAGAGATAAAATCTCCTCTTCTGGTGGGATCTGAAGCTCCCTCCCAAGAGATCACTACATCACTTTCTCCTCGTCAAGTTTTACAGCCCTTCACACAACTATCATTCTGAGGGTTCATAAGTACACACATTAGTTGTGTGGAGTTTCTGTGTAACCCAAAAATACCCCTAATTATATTATCAGCTCAAGCTTCTTCCTTGATTCTTGAGAGACATGGCAGTAAACATAGGCTCCAAAAATCTTGAAGTGCGACACATTCGAATTCCTCCCTTAGAAAGCCTCCTTCGGTGTAATCATACCAAGAATCCGATGAGGACTCCAATTATGTAAATACTTTGTTGTGTTGCATGCCTCAGCCCAAAAATGTAGACATATGCCTTGGTCAAGCAACATCGCTCTCGCTCCTCCCGCAATGCTATGGTTCTTTCTCTCAGCCACCCCATTCTACTGTGGGTTGTGGGTGTTGTCAACTCTCTTTGAATGCCTTCTTTTGCATATAAATTCTTAAATTCATTCGACATGTACTTACCTCCGTTATCGCTCATGAGAGCCTTCACCTTCTTACTGGTTTCTTTCTCAACCGATGCCTTAAATTCTATGAATTTGGATAATGTCTCATATTTATTTCGCATGAAGAAGATCCAACACTTCTATGAGAATTCATCAATAAAAATGACAAAATATTTGTGTTTGGCAGTGGAGGATGTTGAAAAAGGTCCATAGAAATCAAAGTAGGTCCTTTCAAGGAATGCATGTGCTTTGTTGTCCCAATCATGGAAAGTGGATTTTGTGTACTTCCCCAGGGTACATCCCTTGCATACATCCTGTAGCTCAAGTGCTCCTTTGGGGAGGTCTGTGGTTATTTGTTGCATAATATTCAGTGTTCCATTATGAAAATGGCCAATTCTTCTATGCCAAAGTTCATTGGTATCACAACTTTACACCTTCTTTGTTTGTGTTCTTAATGCAACACATTCTTCCACATCTAGCTTATATATGTTATTCACGCAAATTTTGATCCACTTCACCTGTCCCATGGCTATGTGTCTCAAGAATGTCTTTCCTTTTTTTGAAGATCACATCATAACTATAGTCTTCCAAAACTACAATAAAGATTAAATTTTTCTTTAGGCTTGGAACGAACATGACATCCTTTAGCCTAAGAGGGCAGCCTGACTCCTTTTGAAAGTTGATTGTACCAATATCTGTCGCGGTGTACCTTTCGTCGTCTCCCAGCTTAATGTGCATGTGAAAGTATTTCTCCTCTAGGTCACTGAAAAACTCTCTACAGCCTCTCATGTGGAATGAGGCACTTGAGTCCAAGTACCACACACTCACCATCATTGTGTTGGCTATGCATGCAATAAGGGTAAAGCCAGGATCAAACTATGAAGCGAAGGCTTCACCAGCTGCTCCTATTGAGGTCTTCTTGCTTGCCCTTTTTTGCGGACGCTTCATAACATAGTGCCTGAATTCATGACAATGGAAGCATTTAATTTTGAACAAATCTTTCTTCTTGCCCCCTTAGCTAGATTCTGGTTTGGATTGAGATTTATTTCCTTTTCCATTCTTTCCCTTTCCAACCAATGCAAATTTTTCTTCATCCTCACCCTTGGATGAAGTCCCATCTTTGGTATTCCACCTTATTTCTTCTCGTACCAAATCATACCATAAGCATTCCCAATTCGATATTTTTTCCCTCCTGTTCATTGAATCTTGATAGTTATGCCAGCTCTTGGGAAGGCCTATAAGAGCTAGGCTTACCAAGTCCTCTTCTAAAACATTACCACCAACCCCACCATGTTCATCATGACATTGTGTGAACCTGCTCAAATACTGCGAAATAGTGTCATTCTTCTGCATCTTGACACTTTGAAGTTTATCCTTGAGTAACATTTTCCTATGATCACTATTATTGTTGAACAATTCTGTCAGTGCTTTCCACATTTCGAATGGAGTTTCTTTTCCATGGATATTTGAGACAATGTGATCCTAGACTCCCTCCAAGATTATTCTCCTCACCTTGGCTATATCTTTCTTCCATTGAGCAAGGTTTTGGGCATCAAATGCTTGTGGTTTCACAACATCATTCTTGATGTATTCTAGCAAGCCATTGTCATCCAATACTGCCTCCATGCGATGAAATTAGAGGTGCCTTCCAAGGCATAGTCTAGCCTCAACCCATTGAAGGTCATCTTCTCATATCTGAAGAGATTCTGCTGCACTAAACTCCAAATTCAAACCTCCTGAGAATTAACTTCAATATTTCTACTCTAGTATGAATCTTGCTCTGATACCATGTAGAAATTATGGTGTATATTTGCAAGTAACATAGTTGGTCAAATGAGAACTATTACCTCAAAACAGGTACTTGAGCCAAAAAATCCCAAAAAAAACATGAAAAAACAGCCCACAAATAAAAAGTGTTGATTTTGCATCACCATTTTTTCGGAGTAAATTTCAATATTTTTTAAAGATAACAATAAAAAAAAATAAAAGCCATTTTGTTTGGTGCAAAAAACACCTGGAAATCGAAAAGTGTTGATGCCGGAATAACGTTTTTTTTTTAAGGTACATTTTCAAAATTTTTTAATAATGACATTAAAAATAAAATATTGTCACTTTGAAAAACTTTAAATTTCCAATGATTTTCAAGCGTGACATTAATGATAAAATATCACGTCTTTGAAAAGCCTTAAAATTCCAATGATTTTTAAGCATGACATTAAATTTAAAATATCACTTCTTTGAAAAACCTTAAAATTCCAACAATTTTCAAGCATGATGCTAAGAAAAAATATTTATAATTGTTTTTAGCTATAACATTAAAAATAAAATATCACGACTTAGAAAAAACATTAAAATCTTGACAAATTTTCAACCATGGAATTAAAACCAAAGATTAAGACTACAAAACAATCTTAAATTTTCAAAGTATTTCAAGCATGACATCATGGAAAAAATTTATGATTATTTTTTTTTTTTTTTTAAATGAACACCTGAATGAAAGAGTTATTATACCAAAGGTAATTGTTTTTAAATGCTAAATGTATAACGATTTTTAAATTTTAGCCTAAGAAAACTTGCTAAATTGCAAAAGAAATTTAAATCAACTATCAAATTGACACTCAGTGTAGGTGAACTCAACCCATTGTAATGAAA
>APFE030627030.1:0-25915 GCA_000404065.3 Pinus taeda
TCACTTTGGAGGTGTTATATTTTGTTGTAACATAGTTGAAGAAATCTTATGTACTCCAAATATTAATGATGTCGCATCACATTCCATGGACGTTGCCAATGAACAAATATCCTGTTGGCAATATGGTATTTCTAATAATAAACAAAGAATGCTAATGATTTCCTGGTTTGTGATCATTCATGGTTTTCTATGCATACTGATTTTTGCAAGCAATATTGAGAGCATGTATAATGCATATTTTCCTTTAGAAAATCAATGAGAAGAATAATGACTTTTTATTGCACAAGTGTCTGTCATTGCATTTCTTGATTTTTTTACGACATGTGTTAAATAAGAATTCCATGTTTTATTTTCTTTTTGTTAGCACATGGGTGATGATGAATCAGGATACCAGACGGCTTTATAGAGTAACTGATGATGTGAGGGATGAATACATGATTCATTGCCCAAAATCTCCCAGGTATGTTGCCAGTTTGAAGCTCCCAAGTTTCTTTGTGTGCCCTCTGATAATGCTGGATAAACATCTAAGCTGCATGCATTTACTTAAAGAATGACTAGAAGGGGTTTTCATTCCCAGGCTGGCATTTCCGGAGGAAAATAATAACAGTTCCAAAAAGATACCCAAGCTTGATGATCCAGCACAACACTCAAGATCTGGTCTTATGGTAAGCGGCATTGAATTGGTTGAAGCCAAAGATGCATTGTATTGTTTTCCAAAATTGTCTTTGTGATATATTTTTTTAGAAATTGCCATACAACATTCAGTGCAGTCATTTTACATTGGAATGCCATCATGTGTGCTATCTAGTTTTTATAGCGCATAATATTTGAACCAGAAAACATTCTTCTCCCTGTAAATTATAGGACCATTAACACTATTTTGTAGATAGCATGACACTGATTTTATAATTATATGTCAGAGAACTTTCATATAGTTTTAGGTCTGATTTTGATCTTGAGTTGATGAGGATTAGGGATTCAACTTTATTTCATGTTTATTAGGCACCCATGTACCAAATTACCCACAGAAGTTCTGAGATATGAATGCACGTGTCGTACATTTATACTGTATGAAATATCATTGAATCTGAAGTCGCTGATCAATTGGCGATTCTGCAGGCAAATAATCTTGATGTAGCTGGAAAAATGCATGTGAAAAATTGCAAGCCTAGCTAGTTTCAACCTATTTGTGGAAAAATTGGCCTGCAGTACTCATATTTTTAACAAATAGAAATTAGATATTAGGATTAAAATAGATTCCACATAGATTTAGGCAGGTGACATAATTGCTCAAATATGTAATACAGTTTCATGTGATTATTATGTGTCTGTACCTCTGTAGACTTTAGCATTCAAAATGCTACACAGAGGGGGGTCCCTTGTCCCACTAAGTTCTAACAAGGGGGCCTCATACACCAATTTGGTGTTTGGCTTGGCCATGACCTTATAATTTAGATTATTGTTATTATTATAATCGGTACAAGACCCGCATCAGTACCTACTATCAATCTTTCAAGAAAAAAATGTTGCTTACAAATTCAGAAATTGCATTTAACATTGGGGTTCCCTGCCTCTTTTCCCTGTGAGTTTTCAGCCTTCAGCTGAATCTGAAATATAAATGACAGCATTATATATTTCACTTTGTTCCAACCAAATACACAACACAGCTCAAGAAAATAAACACCAAACAGTTGTACTTCAAGGAAACTATGTTTTCAGCCTTTCGGGAACAATCCCCGACATATAATAGATCTGAAAATAACTTGTAACATCACATTATTACAACCACAAGTCTGCCCTTTTGGCTTCTATGTACTTTTGAAATCACTCAACAAAGTTTGCCAATTGTTCATGATAAATCAGCATACCATACAGTGCTAGAAACTACTCATTCACTGTGAGAATGTAAGTTAAAAGTAAAAAATGCAGGTGCACAAGGCTTGGACAACAAATTAAAATACATACCAACATCTTGTTGAAGCTGGTACAAGATGGTCCTTCAAGCATATCACAAGCTGGCACAAGATAATCCTTCAAGCTTATCACGAGGTGGGATTCCCCAATGCCCCCAAACCTTATCTAGGGCATTCACTATCAATAGAAAAGCCTAAACAACAATACAAAGGCATAGCAAGGCATTCCACCAAGCCTTTTAGCCAGACTAAATGCTCCACAATGGGCTAGCATCAACATCAACAAGCCCACTCTTGATCTTTCACTAAGCTTTCCTCACACGATGTCTCCAAGCAAACCATGCCCAAGTCTCCTGTAACGTTTCTTTGCCACAAACCCTAGGTCCATCTCACACAACTTAAGCAGGTCTCCTCTAGGTTTTTGCCTCCCACAAACCCTAATGCTTTCCGCTCTTACATAAAGACAAGTACAAAGTTTTGAGATGAGTTCCTTTTCAAGATACAAAATGATCTAATGAACTCTCACATGCTTCTACATGGGTGCTACAATTAAAGACTCTTTTCCCCTTTTATATAGAATGGGTGAGGGAGACCAACAATGCTAAAGTGGACTAGGTCCAAAAGTAGCCTAATCTAATCCTTAAGATAAGATCTGCAAGTGAAGTGTTCTCTCCCCAGGGTGTACACATGTCAAGACAATGTTTCTCAAGTGGTGTGTTGAGGAATATAGTTTGAGCAGGAGCTTCTTGTATATGTTAGGTGTGAATGTGCAAGTAGCTTGAGACAACTTCTAGTGACGACTTGGTAAAAATGGGAAATAATAACATTGTGTAATTTCACTTAAATAAGTAAAAGTGAAAGTTGAATTTCCTGTATTCTCCTAGCCTTAGAAATCTAAATGAAATATTTAAGAGATTCTAAAATATTAGTGAGTTAGATTTGATCTAATCTTAGCTGTGCACTTCATTTTTGAGATGAGGTGGTTGCTAGGATTTGGGAGATTAGTTGCTAGGATTGAGGAGATTAGTTATCTCTCTCAAAGCATAAATAGAACAAGATGGGAGAGGTAGAAGACACATTTTGTACTCCCAGAAGACTCGAGAGATCAGAAGAGATCAGTTGAGAAGATTTAAAGCACATGAGAGGAGCGGAGGTCTAGAAGCAGGTCAAAGTATAATATGTACAGTACCATATAACAGTTCATGCAGGTGCCAGGCATATTAAATTTAGAATATGTAATATTGTATGGCTGTAAGTTTGACAGCTTGTGGATGTTTTCCTGTAAGCTTGGAATATTTAAATGAAAGGCTAATTTGAGGGTGTAATTATTGGTGTATCATTTTATGCTTTTGTTGTTCATTTTTTAGCTATATGTGTGAATGTTGCATATTCAGAAATATTTATTTCTGTAGTTAAATAAATTCAGAATCAATCTACTTAAATTAAGAGAAACATTGGACAAGAGTCACAAAGGGCTTAAAAATTGAAGTGGTGCACTTTCCAAGCATGGTCTTCAAGTGTCAAGTGCTCCTTATCACAAGGCTCCTCGCTCTCCAAGACAAGCATCCAATGTTCCAACACTCAACAACATACGTGTCTTGTGTCCACATACAACCCTAAGTGATGTGCTTAATCTAAGCATCCTCAAGTGAGGCACTTATCCTCTTAAGGCATGCCAATTGGTCCTAGTTCCCAGGGCTAGGTGCCCTTCATGTTAGTGCCTAATTCTCCTCCTCCAAGGTAGATTCAAGACCCATGCAAGCAACTCTCATCCTCAACATGTGTACCATGTAAGATATTAGTGTCACATAAGTTAACCACCTCATCAAGGAATGTGCCACATCTAGCACTAAGTCCAAGGTCATTCAACCACTTATAGGAAGCTCTCCATATGTGATCAATGAAAAGGTGTAAGATACAACTAAGGGTTTAGGGTTTCAACATACTTCGTATGATGTCATCCCTAGCATGGGGTACATTGTAAACACTTTTAGAGCAACCAATGCTAACACCCACCGACCTCAAGAATTTTCATAGGTCACCTGGGACAATGAGCGTGATAAAGGAAGATTTAGGTTGACATGGAGCATCTCGAAGAGACTTAACAATTATTGCCTCATGAGATATGGAGAAACATTTGAACTAGGCAATAATAGAAGTAGAACGCTAATAGAAGACTAATAGCCTAATAGGAGAAACAATAGCAAAAGAAAAGGATGAAGGAGAAGGTGATCTAATTATTGCTTCATGAGATATGGAGAAACATTTGAGCTAGGCAAAAATAGAACACTAATAGGAGAAATAATAACAAAAGAAAAGGATGGAGGAGAAGGCGATCCTAAAGGAGGGAACTTACCTTTGAAGAAAACACTTCTTTGACTCAAGGCATCATTAGTAGATGGATTATACTAACAAAATGCCTTGGACTCCTTATTATAACCAACAAAGATACATTGGTGACACTTGACTTGAGCCAGAACAATACCTAACGAGGCAAAACCAAGGTAGAGGGAGTTGCTACCTAGGCGGATTTCTAGCCAAGAAATCTAGATCAGTGTTGTAGGTGCATATGAGATCGGAAAGGTGCGACTCGATGGTTGGAAGGCAGATTTCCAAGAGGGAAATCGAGATTGAGAGGGAGTCGAAAAGAGAACTTCCAGAGGGAAGTAGAGACTCGGAGGAGTCATAAGGAAGAGCAAAGAGATGGCCACTGAATGCACTAGGGATTGATAGGCTGACGAAGCGTCAAACATTTGGTTTGGAAGGGAGGATCCTGTCCATTCTAGATAGACATCGCATCAACACCTTCGCCTTGAGAATAGTGGCTATCCCAGTTGACCCTGCTGACAATGAAATGAGGAGGCAATGGCCAAGGCGAAATGCATCATCCTTGATGGGGTCAAGGATCATGTGGTCCAACATATTGCCGAGAAAGAGAGAACAAAGGAAATGTTGGACACCTTGAAGACGTTGTACCAACATACTTTCATGCAAAGGAAGATGTTACTTGAGAATTAACTGCGGTCATACTAGATGCAGAAGGGGGAGCAAATAGATCACTTCCTTGGTAGATTGAAGGAGATTTGGGGCCAATTAACTTCCATAGGGGCCATGTCGGATCAGGAGTTGATGGTGAGGACCGCCCTAAATGCAATCTCCGAGGAGTGGGAGACATTTGTCCAGAGCATTTTGGGCAAGGCGAATCTTCTAGATTAGGAAGAATTGTGGACAACTCTTCGCCAAGAAGAGATTAGACGACTACCCAAGACGGGAAGTAGTAGCAAAGGAGTCCAGATCAAGGAGGAAGAGGAAGAGGATGCAGCTCTGACATCTACGGGGCAATGTTTTAAAACGCTGACTTCGACTCCGACTCGGTCGAGAGTCGACTCCGACTCTGACTCGTTATCGACTTGGCCGACTCGATTTCAATGACTCAGTTGTAAAAAAAATACATTAAATATTTATTTTTTTATAAAAGCACATAATTTTAAAGATTTTCATTTATGTTTCCAAACACACAACATTAGAATATAGATAGAAGACAACATATGATCAAAGTAGGCTCATGACTATATCCATTATATCAAAATGGCACTCAGTGCACTGTCCAATACATACATGATGATGATATAGAGATCAAAACAAAAACACATAACCAAGGAGGCTAGAAATGGCCTCTACAACAAAAGTCTGTGACTAGTACTACTGGCCACTGCTAGAGTTGCCAACATCATCTGGCTCAGTGTTACTTGGGAGTGAGAGCGAAAGTGGGAGCGGGAGCGACATTTTTAGAAGCTCCTAGTTTGGGAGCGAATCCCGGAGGAGTTCAACAACCAATGGCACTAACATCAAGGTACATAGAGGGATTGGTGCTCTTGATTAAATACGAGTTCCATACCGTAATACATGACAAAATTCAATGGAAACATTGCAATCCCCCAATCTTGAAATCCTGAAAAATTGATAAGTCTACTGGATTTTGAATGAAATCTAAAATTCTACTTTCTCCATATGAAATCCAATGAGGCCGGAACCACTCTCAAACGTCCTGAGTCATTTCATGGTAATGTTAAAAATTTAAGTAAAAGGATGAAAATGTCACTTTTACTTCAAGAATTTAACATTACCATGAAATTTGAATAGCATATCAATACTAGGAGAGGGGAATGGACCCCAACGACCAAAAAACCAAGTAATAAGACCATTTGGAGTCTCCCATACTCAGAAAAAACATAAAAAATTAAAAAAATTCCATTTTTGGGGTTTACTGGCTGTATGAAGTGACCCGGCCGAGTTGATACAGACTCAGCGGAGTCGGCCGAGTTAAGATTGACCTGGCCAAGTCATACCATGACTCGGCTGGGTCAGTGTTAAGTCGGCTGACCGAACCGGTTAGATGGCCGAGTCGCAAATTTTTTTACCGGCTTGGACCAACTCGGCCAGGTCAATGTTAACTTGGCCAATCGAACCGGTTAGACTGCCGAGTCGCAAATTTTTTTATCGGCTTTGACCAACTCGGCCGAGTCGGTTCTGAGTCGGCTAGCTTTTAAAATACTGCTACCAGGAAGTGAGAGAAGAGGAAGAAAAAGGACCTCTCCAAGGTTAAGTGCTTCAACTGTGGGGAACTGGGGCATTATGTGAACCGGTGTCCGAGGAAGAAGACTAAGGGAGAGGCGTTTGACTCCTAGGCAGTGCTAGCGAAGGCGGAAAAGGACGTAGAGGAGGATGACGATTGTGCCATGAGTGCTCATATACCTCTAGAGAAAAGGTGGTGAGACATCAAGCTGTAGTCAGGAAGACTACAGGCGATGAGGGGCAGGATCCTTGAGGTACCCAAACTCTTGGATTATACCTTGCTACGGGAGCCTCGAAGAGAGAGTAACAGGACTGGTGGATGTCGGTAGAAACAGATGCAGATCAAGTGGCAGAGAGTGCTACAATGTAGTAGTCTCGGGTAGTGCAGAGAGGGTTGCAGTAGTGCATGATGGCACAAAGAGGTTTGCAGCTGTGCGAGAGGCAGGGAGTTGTTGCAGCGACGCAGAGGCAGTGGAGGGAGCACGAGATAGCAACAGAGAGCTTTAGCATCGAGAGTGTTTCTAGCCTAACAAGGATGTTAGTAGTTGGGTGGATCAATTACTTCTCAGTAACTGAGTTGTAGTGCAATAGCAGTTAGCAGTAGCACGATGCAACATGATGAGAGGGGGTTGCAGTGCAGGTGCAGTGTTGGGAGAAAGGACCAGCAACAGAATGAATGCAGAGGGAGCTGCCCTATGGATGTAGCAGTGGCAGTGGCAGAGCCATGGGCAGTAGTACATGATGCAGCAGTGCAGAGGATGTTGGGCGGGGAGTCCTAGCATCAACACAGGTATCGATGTCGTATAATTAGAGTGATGCTCAGTGTGGAGTGTTACTAGAGCACAATCCTCGCTAAGAGGGAGTGTTGATTTGGGGTAGCATCGGATGTGCTCTAGCCATGAAAATTGGCGGAGAGGCTAAAGCACATGAGATATTCAAGACACAGAAATGGTTTGGGCAGATTCTACCTGGTGAAGGAAAAATTAAAATAATTAATATTTTTAATGGAGTTCCTAAGTTTAAACTTAGGAAAAATAAAATCTTAATGGGTATTAATATAAAACTGGGTTTGAAGGTTCTAAATGACATGGATCAAGCCAAATCTAATCTTAGCCGTTGATTAGAGATGCAATCTCGACTGTTGAAGGACCAACAAGAAATGTATAAGAGGAGGCTTGAGGGCCAGTTGGAGAACACACCAGAGTGATTAGTCATTCGATTTTCTAGAGAAAGGTTTTGCTAAGAGAAATCAAATCAGTGATCAGTTTGCAGCGAGGGGCAGTGAGTATGAGGCAGAGAGGCAGAGATTGTGTCGGAAGACCAACGCAAAGGCAGAGAGGTAGACGCTGAGCCAAAGGAAGCCACGCAGAGGCAAAAGAGACTGCGTAGAGGTTAGAAGGGCCTGCGTCATCCACGCAGAGGCTGTAGGAGTGATGCAGAGGGCCGTAGAGGCTGCGCAATGCCTTAGAGGGTTGACGCAGAGGCCAAGAGGGCTGACGTCGAGCTTCATATTGTGCTGGAGAGGGTTTTGTGAGGTAAACTTTTCAAATATCTGCTTCCAAATAGAGAGGTATTACTGTCGGATTATTTTCTCTGTCGGGTGAGCCAGTTTGGCACCCAGTTGTACTCAAAGACTGCATAATAATATAACCCTCAGAATTGCTGCACTAGTTTTCCCAAGTTGGGTTTTTCCAGGGACGAGTTGTCCAAAAATAACAGTGTTACTTGTGTGTTTGCTATTTCTTTCAGCTGTTGATCTCTCGATGGTTGAGACTGTATTGTGTTTATTTCGATATTTATATGTTTAAATAACTTGTTTGTAATTAACAAGTAGGAGAAATAAAACAAAGAATACAGATAAAATTTCTAACGAGCATGCCCTTCTCAATCTTCTTCTATGATGCTTGAGGAGGATGCATTTTTCATAAACATCATCCATTGTAGCCAAAAAAAGGTAAGTTCTGTGATGCTTGAGGAGGATGCATTTTTCATAAACATCATCCATTGTAGCCAAAAAAAGGTAAGTCATGAACCATACTGAACCTGTACATAAACTGCAAATTGTCAAGATTCGAGTGATGTGATCCAATCCTTCATACCATAGCTTACTAATTTCATCAGCGTGAGCAACAAAAGCATGAAAATCTTTGTAAAAATTAGTTCCGATAAACTTAGAGAACTCATAGTTTCTCATTAGTGTCAACATATCCACTGGTTCAAATTGTCAAAATTCAAGTGATTCAATCTTTCATGCCATGCCATAGATTATTAACTTCATCAGTGTGAGCAACTAAATCATGAAAATCTTGTTAAGAATTAGTTGCAGCAAACTTAGAGAACTCGTATAGTTTCTCATTAGTGTCACCTAGTGGTCACAACATTAAACTTGTTCTTACTATCTCTCTTTCTCACACATACACTCACAAAAAAAAATACAAACAGAGAGTGCAGCAGTATCCTAATATGTGTCTTTTCATTACAATTTTTGTTAGTATATAGGGCAGGGAACATTGAAGTCTGTCTAGCCATATGATGAGTACAGCCAGAATCAACAATGCACTCATTGGCTGGATTATGATTGGGGAAAGGTTAGAATTAGCTGCATGAAATACCTTGCCATCATTTCAAGGGTGATTTTGCTGATGAGTGGATACAGCAAGCTCCTTGCTTTACCTTTGAAGGATCTCCAACTGATTAAAACATCGATCTTCAAAAAGCCCTGATTTGCCACAATACCACAAGGTTGCTTCCTGATTGCTTCTTTCCTTGTTTTGGTTGTGCTCGAGGTTGGGAGTCCTTTCGGGCACTACTGATTATAAACAGCCTATGGTCTATCCATCTTGCCAACACAGATCCTTATGTGGAATTGAAAATTTGATTCTCTGCACTTCACTTGCAGGCTTCGATTTAGCTTCTTCAATATGAGTTCATCAACCAGGATGAAATGGAAATGTCTGTTCAGATTTGGGTTTCAATGCTTGGTTTGTTTGCTATGGAAAGTCAAGACCAATGCATATGGATACCAATGCACTATAACACTATATCCCAATTAGGTAAACTGTTCATCTAATGCCAAACTCAACACTCAAATTAACCATGCATAGATGCATATGTTCCAGCACTCTTGTGAACAGTACACCAGTGGTACATGACTCATTTGAGCAATTAACATGAGTATTTTCTGTCATTGTTTTCCCAGTTGAATATGACCCATATAATATATATATGTTTTCTTAGGTGGCTATCATGAATTAAAAAATGTAAAATTATGGAACACACTCTACTATTCAAAAGTCAAAGGATAGGAAGCACTTCTCATTCTTATTATGATCACTGCAACGAAGAAACAATTAACATATAATTCACAGGCTGATAAGCAATGGCTATAGGTACATGGCATATTGATGCTGTTTTTGACTTGTACAGAACACTGGGGATGGCAGCAGCAGTGCTGGGAGTTGAGGCATATGGCAGAACAGGTCCAAAGGAGGGCTGTCAGTGACTGCCTATACTCTCTACAGAGCATTCAAAGCAATCCTGAGCAAGCCAATGATTTAGATATTAAGAATAGTGCTGTGTTTGTATACTAGCAATTCCACCGATCAATAAAGGGGCTGTATAATGTGGTGTACACAATAGAACTCAAACTAATGATCCATCAAACAATTAATTAGCTGTGGGTAATCAATTAAAGGTAAAATTGAGCTATGGGTGCCAAAAAATAATTGGATGTGTAATTGGAAGTGTGTCGCATCCTGGTGAGCAATACATAGTACATACAACAATTTACTAGAATGAACCAAGCATGCTACAGTTAAACCATCTCTTAGCAATTAAACACACCTAAGACATGGAGATTACCCTATAAACCCAAATGGGAAAAACAACATTTGATGGCTTCTATTCATGCCGAAGAATTTGTTTCAAACGGGAGCTACACACTCTCCATTAGAGATTTTGTGTGTTCTTAATCTTATCCACTGGCAGTTTTTGGCAGATTGTGGCTTTGGGTCAGAGACAATGTTTGTTCACCATGAACAGGCTCAAAATCCTCGCTGCTCTGCAATCTTTTAACATATTCTTCTTCCAAATCCTCCATTCTTTTGCTTTTGCCCATGCTCCTTTCCAAGCTTCATTTTTTCCAGCCTCTCTTGGTTTGTTTTGCATCAAACACACATTCTTTATTAGAATGCTGCCTTGCTATGCCAACCATCAAGTATTTTGTTTCAGTTTCATGTGTCCAAATGAGATCTTTGGCCTTTGGTTTTCAAGTTAGTTGCTAGTGAACCATTGACTTTAAACTTTGCCAAAATTTAACTTTTTTTCAAAATTTGGAGGAGTTATTTTGGATCCATGTCAGATTACACACTTCCATTCATACACCTTTGGTCCCCAAAAACCTCAAATCGAAGGTGCAGCATGGCGTTTTCTTCTTCAAGAAACACTCTATTCCTCACATCCTTGCAGAAATTCCTTCTAGGATTTGAAGAAATGTTTTTCATAGCATATTTCCTTGAAGAATTGTTGCTCCTTGGTCTGCAAGTGTTAAAATTTGGTATTGTGTTTAGGTTGGGTTTGTACTTGTGTGGCACGAAGTCAATTCTGACTGCTATCACTATAATCTATAGTTGCACCGCACACCCCTTAGCCCATAGCACATGGGCTAGGTGAGGTTTGAATTGAATCGACGGCATTGCAAAGAGTGCTTTAAAAGTACATTATATTGACAACTCATCTACACCCCTGGGGCTAATCTCTAGGTGCACGGCACATGGGCTCGGTGAGGTTTGGTGAGGTTTGAATTGAATCGACGACATTGCAAAGAGTGCTTTAACAGTACATTCTATTGACAACTCATCTACACCCCTGGGGCAAGTCAAGATTATATATTAACATTAATATGTTCTCACATTGAAGTCAGAATTGGGGGTTCATTTTACCCCTTTTTCCATTTTTTTTGTGTAAAAGAGCGAGGACTTTGATTCGACACCAGACTGGGAAGTAGCAAGACGATTATTTGATGTTGTTTTAATGTTATATTTCAATTTAGTTTAAAAAACACAATTTTATGCATTTTTCTATTGCTCAGTTTTTCTTTCTTTCTTTCTGATTTTGATGAGTTTTAAATTTTCCCGAAGTAATTGATTTTGGACCATGGCCGACTCATTGCTGAGTCCGGGTTATGTACTCACCCAAAGCCTTTAATCTGGGCCTATTGTTTGAATCTTCTGTTTCCATCCTAGATTATGTTATATGCATTTCTATGGGGATTTCCTTTTCTTTACATAATTTTAAAATGTTACAAGTTTCACAGTTATTCCTTGCCACCTTATTGCTGTGTTTATGGTGCTAATGAATTTCATTATTTTCACGATTATGCAGCCTAGGAGAGCTGATCTGGATATGAATCAGCATGTCAATAATGTGACATACATCGGATGGGTTCTGGAGGTTTGTATTGTCTTTATGTGGTTTTTGGGTCACTGGTTTGCATGTCCACGGTTTTAAGATCTGGTATGAGTGCAACTTAGCAAATTCTACATGCCCTTTTAGATATGTTTCCCCACCCTTGAAAATGATCCCCTCTCCCCTCTTCCCGCCCCCATACATACGGTTATTTGCTGTAGCTATCATGTTTCTGTAGCCATGATTTCTTTTGTTTAATAAGTGCTAACTTATTTTACATGTCCATGACAGAGCATGCCACAAGAAGTTTTAGATACGCATGAGCTAGAAATGATAACTCTTGATTATAGGCGAGAATGCAACAAAGATGACTTTGTTGAGTCTTTGACAAGTTTACTATCTGAACCATCCGATAGTAGTGCAGTTGAAAATGGTACTTTTCAATCTAATGGAAATGCAACGTCCACAAATAGAGCTGCAACAATTAGAAGTCCTGGCAGTCTCTCATCGAATGATAGGGGCTTTGAATTCTTACATATGCTAAGATTAGTGGAGAGTGGTTTCGAGATTAATAGAGGTCGAACTGAATGGAGGAGGAAACTCGCTAGATAGTAGAAAGACCGATTTTAAGGTCAGAAGATCTCCATTGGCCGTTGCGTGTGAAAAGTTTAAAATTCTATTTTCTTTGTTAAATAACTTGTGTTGAATGGATTAGAAGTTTTCATGCTTTTAGCTTTTAGGAAATAGCTTTGAGTTTCCTCACATGGCCTCTACATTACAGAGTGCTTGTTAAGCTTCGCAAGGGCTGCTAAATGTTGGCAGGACTATAAATGCTTCTGGTGTTCAACTTATTATTTTATTGCGAGTATCGCTTCTGTGGGGTATAGATATGATGGACTATTAGCATTTAGGTAGGAAATGCTTTGAGAAATCTTCCAGTCCTTCTATACGCGTGTATAGAGATTGTTATTGAGTTGGAAGTTTTGAACTGTACTTTAGAAAACACTCTGAAAACATCCATATTGTTATTTGTATTGTTGATACAACCTTTTTCAGGGATTAAAAGCCTGCTTTGGTCCGTTATATGATATATGTTATCGCTTTTTCTGTAAAGTTGTATGTACTATGTACTGCGTTGGATAATTTACTTAGTAATTTGTGCTCAGCCAAAAAGGTTAAAAGGAATGCATCGCAGGCAAGCTCACGAAGGCTTTCAGGGTGAATGCTATATAATTAATTAGTTTAGAAAATTCTTGTTTCAATATGAGTGGGAATCACTGCTTCGAATTTGTAGTGTTCTGTGTCTTTCAATTGCTTAACATTGCTATTTTTATTGTTCGAGGATTTGATAGGGAATTGATGGATCTTTGAGTTTCTTCAAGAATCATATCCCATTGCAGTTGGATAAGTTTGTTGATGTTATCTTACTACTATCAATTCCAGTTCATATTTTCTGCTTGTATTATTTTGCAATTTCTTTTCACAGAGGGTTAAATATTTCATCTAATTATGTCTGCTTTCAACAATGCAGTAAGGGATAAGGGATTTGCAAAGGGATTTTCACAGGGGTTTAAATATTTCATCTAATTATGTCTGCTTTCAACAATTGCAGAAATGATTTTTTTTTTTTCCTCTTTTATTGTCTTAGTAAGCTGCATGGACTGGGAGTGGGCAGCAGCAATATATTAAATCATGTATGTCTTTCGACCTACTGGTTAATTTGAAGATTTTTGGAAGCGATAAAGCAATTTTGGACGTTTTCAGCCTTATTCACAAGGATTATCTCCAGCATTATTGATTTAAATTCCCATTAATTTGACATTGGGAAAATTGACAATAAAAATGCTGTATATCTCTAATTCTCTTCTCAGTTTCAACTTTTACAATTACATTGAAGCTTGAAGTACATTCACAACCGTCTTGTTAATTATTGTTCATTCACGACCATCTTATTAATTATTGTTCTATGAGCCTTTTGCTTCCTAATACCGTTGCCATAGTAGGGCTATAATAATGTAGTGGACAAAGGTGCCTCCTGGGTAGGACTAAATTATAGATCCCTTTTGTTTCTTAATTCCTTTACCATAGTAGCGCTAGAATAATGTGAACAACTGTAGTGGACAAAGGTGCCTCCTGGGTAGGACTAAATTATAGATCCCTTTTGTTTCTTAATTCCTTTACCATAGTAGCGCTAGAATAATGTGAACAAAGGTGCCTACGGGGTAGGACTAAATCATAGTAGAACTAAAATAATGTGGTGGACAAAGGTTCCTTCACATAGCAAGACCAGCATAAGGTGGCGGACAAAGGTGGAAGGTTGTGGTGGACAAAGGTTCCTTCACATAGCAAGACTAAAATAATGTGACGGACAAAGGTGGTCCTATTCCAGAGGGACTAGAATAACGTGGCGTGGTGGGCAAATGGTGATTCTAGGGTAGAACTAGAATATGAGCAGAACTAAGAGCACTAAAATAATGTGGTGGGAAAAGGTGATTCCAGGGTAGAACTAGAATCATGTGATGGAAATAGTAGTAGTAGTGTTTTTTTTTTATTAAATTGAGGATGAAGATTCAATTATTTTTCAGGAGATCTATGGTTTTAATTTTTTGAAAATTTATCACAAGGATATTCACATATTAGTATTAGGAGCGAAGTTACTAGAGTTTGAAAAACATGGTAAGGTAGAGTTTGAAAAACATGGTAGGGTTGAGTTTGAAAACATGGGAAGGTAGAGTTTGAAAAACATGGTAGGTTGACTTTGACTTAAATGGTGAAAATTTAGAAAAAACAATTTTTTATTGAAAAATTCATATTCATTAAAATTCTATTATGCAAATTCCATTACCTACATGTTCATATTTTCATGAAGTTTCACTTTTTGGGATTGAAATCAAAATAATCAAATTAAATTTGATTCAAGGCAAAAGATTTGAGTTTAAATCTAATAATAAAAAAATGAATAACCATTTTGATTGATATTAAATGTCCATATAATACAAAAATAAAACTGATATTCAAAATTTTGTGAATACATTATCTCCACTAAAAATGAATGCTTGCCACACATGATTATTCCAAAAAAATAAAATAAAACTGATATTCAAAATTTTGTGAATACATTATCTCCACTAAAAATGAATGCTTGCCACACATGATTATTCCAAAAAAAAAAGTAATATGAATGTATCTCCAAAATTCATGTATACAATGAAATGATTTTTAAGCATATATCTGATAGCTTGTTGGTGAAAATTTCATGCATACATGATTTTTAAGCATATATCTGATAGCTTGTTGGTGAAAATTTCATGCATACATGATTTTTAAGCATCTATCTGATAGCTTGCCCGAGTTGATGATTGTGATATTTTTTCCCTAGTGTTTTATCAACAAATTAGGCTACTAAGTTAGAATTTGATAGCTTGTCTATTGATTTTTAAGCATCTATTCTTGTCCGAGTTGGTGACTGTAATATTTTTTCCCTAATGTTTTATCAACAAATTAGGCTACCAAATTAGAATTTGATAGCTTGTCCGAAGTGGTGATTGTGATGTTTTTTCAAATTAAGCTACCAAATTAGAATTTGATAGCTTGTCCGAAGTGGTGATTGTGATGTTTTTTCCCTTACAACATTAGGCTACGAAGTTGGAATTTGTATTATTTTAGTAAATAAAATTCACTACAATTATAATAAAGCATGTAACAAGATTTTTTAAGCATTTACCTGATAACAAGATTATAAAGCATTTATCTAATAGCTTGTCAAGCGTTTACCTGATAGCTTGTCAGAATTGGCTAGAGAGTGGGCGAGCATCTATCTGATAGCTTGTGAGAGTTGGCGATTGGGATGTTTTTCCATGATGTTGTATCAACAAATTAGGCCACTAAGTTGAATTTTTTATTATTTTTAGCAAATAAAATTCACTACAATTTTAGCATTTTGTGTAAGTTTTTTATTATAGAAAAAGTAATTAAAAAAATGCCTCATCCATTTGGAAAAAATGAATTTATTTATTATCATAATAAAAACCAATATAAGTTATTTAAATATTTAATCTATAAAAAAATATAAAAAATTGCAATGTATTTTATACAAATTTTAATAATATTCATTAAGGTTATAACCCTAATATTATTCATAGTACCTCATATATGTATTAAAATAAAGTTATTTTAAAAAATAATAATGGAATTGTAATGTATAAAAAAATAGTATTTTTAAAATTAAAATTAAAATGATCACTATTTTTTTTTTTGTAAGCTGGTGCGGGATTCTCCGATTTACATGTCCATTATGTACCCCTTCACGGGGGAGGGGTAGCCCAAGATTTGAACCCAAGACTTCCAGTTCGGTGAGACTTCATTTCCACAGCCCTTGCCGCTTGAGCTGCCCCATGTGGACAAATTAAAATGATAACTATTATTATTATTATAGTGATTATTTTTTTATGAAAATGTATTGCTGTCACATTTTTAGTTTTCTGGAAAGAATATATTATAAAGATGTATTTATCTTTAAAAATTTAATTGAAAGATCATAAATAAATAATACATAATGATTAAAGTTTTTAAATGTTGATTTTTATAGACTATTTAATAGTGATTATTTTATATGAAAATGTATCTTCAAACAATTTTAGTTTCTAGGAAATAAAATATTTAAAAATGAATTAATTTTTAAAATTTATTTGGAAAGATCTAAATAAATTGTTTCTAGTAAATAGATAATAATTATAATATCCATCTACTATTAAAAGTAAAATGTAACTAAAAACTATTAAAATAGTTATGTATTACAACTATATTTAATGGTGATAATTGTGTGAGAAATGCATTGTTGAAATCACAGTTGTAGGAAATAATATATTATTAAAGTAATATTAAATGTTGAGTTTTATATACCATTTAATGGTGATCTTTTTAATGGGAGAAATGCATTGTTGTAACATTCTTAATCTTGTTGTAGGGAAAGATAATATAACTCTTGTGAAAAACGCATAGAAAATTAGAAATATAGATATTTAAGTTTAGTTAAAGGGTTTTGAATAAATTGTGTTTTTAGCTAATAATATACAATGTTATCATATACACATTTACTTAACTTCTTAATAGGAAAATTGCAAACTAAAACTATCAATGCCAATAAGATCATATCATTTAAACAAAGATATTATATAACTTAGTTAAATTGTTGGAGGAGGAGTATTAATGATTTCAAAAAGTCAATAAAATTATAACTTATGTTCAATAATGTCAAGAAATAGCAATAATAAGGTAAAACTAAAATTGGGATGATCTTGTTTTACTAAAATAATTTTGGAGCTCTTTGTATAGCATGATCGTAGGTCGTTACTATGAAAATATAGAACAATATGGGGCTTCAATGACACGCAACATCATTGGGTTTCCTCAATTACAAAAGTCTAAGAGAGTCCCTCATGTTCTAGTGTCTTCCCGGGTCTATGGTTTGTCCAAAGTCTCTGTAAAGACAACAATTTGTGTGAAATTTATTGTGATTGCCTTTTTCATAAGTGGTTTCTTCTTTTTGCTTCTTGTCAATTAGGGTTTTTATCATTTGACTTAGTTATTGATTTGTTAAAGGACTTTCATATTACGGGTTCAATCTATTTGAATTCGTGCTGACTCAATAATCTAGTCATATTTTCATTTTTCTTTCCATTGAAAATTGAAAGAAAAAGAAAAGAAAAGTTTGATTTTCTCATGCATTAGGGCTTTGAACTTCTGAATTGGAATAATAAATTTTAAGATCTTGTTTGGAAGTCATTGTTTTCTGCATCATTGTTTGAAACTCATTCCCTTTTTTAGTTAGATCTTTATCGAATGAAAATAGTTCTTTCTCATGCTAGTTGCATTCTAGGAGTTCAGGGGAATTCGTTTCAATCATTAAAACCAAGAATCTAATCAAGATAAGCATTATAGTTTAGCAATGAATATAAGGAGCATTTGAAACATTAAAAACACATTTAGTGGTATAGGCTAGAAGACGTGTTCCAACGTCTCTAAACGTAGGAGCTATCATTATTTGTCTACGTTACATTTTGTGGGTGGTCGATATTCCATGTACTTCCAAGTATATAGGATTGTTCTTCCACATACCCTCGGGTATATTGGAATAGCACTCTACGTATGAGGAGTATATAGGGGTGCTTCCCATTGTATATGATGCATTAGACAACACTACTACGGAATGCGCTTCCACGTACCCTCAGGTATATATAAGAAGTCCCCATTAGGTTGCAAACCAACCCTAAGTAACTGAGTCAACCACCTTGTTATTGTGATACACCGAACACAACATTCAGGGAGATTTCCTGCATGTACTTAACGATATATTTCACTTCACAACAACCTAGTAATCCCTTCATACCTAGTGACCCTTGTTGTTGTTTCTTTGATTGAATTCTCAATTTTTAATCCTTAGTAGACCTTAGGTTGAGTATGATTGAAACAATTATATAGTCTGCCAGTCATGGAAACCCCTCTGACAGGAATCCTAGTCCTTTTCCTTCTTTTGGAAATATTGGTTCCCCTGACATGACTATGTTGTCACTTCTTGGATTCATGATAGGTTTACGAGTATGGTTGTTTTCAACCTCCTTGGTTCCAAATGCCTTAGCTACTTCACAAGAAATTTCTCCACCTCAACAATACCAACCTCAAGTTGACCCTTTGCCTTCTTCGCCCATTGTTCCTTCTTCTCTTTCTTCTTCTTTGCCTGGTGAGAGTCTTGATGCCAATAACCAGGAGGCTAAGAAGAAGAATAAAAGGAAGAAGAAGAAGAAGAAGAAGAAGAATCGAAATAAGCAAGAGGGAAACCAAGCAACCATTACTATGAATGTAGCTAATGTCGAGAAATATTCCACCAAGTCTCGTTAATTAAATTCCCTTGCAATCTTTGTAAGGGTGACCACCTTCTCAGAGATTGTCTTGGCATTTCCCAAGTATTAGAAGTGTGGTCCACAGGCTCACATCAACCCTTGTCGTCAACCTCTGGAGACCATGCTGGTGAAAAAAATCAACTAGTGATAAGAAGGTTCCTGGAAAAAAGGGAAAAGTTAGGTTTCCCTATAGGTTATGTGAAGAGAGTCATCAAACTCAGCTTTGCCCTCATATGGATGAAGCCTCCAAATTGTTGGAAAACCTTACTATTTCTCTGCAACAACTTCGAACTAGTTACTATAAGCCCCCCCGATCCTCCATTAGTTGATGAAGTGGTTGCTCTAATTCCATCTTCAGAAAATCCCACTCTCCTTGAGCATGAATCCCATGAGTCTTTTTCCAACCAACCATTGGTTAAGAAGGTGGTCGACTCGATTCCATCTTTAGTCGATCATACACTCCCGTTAGAGAGTGAAGTTAATAATGCTTAGGTTCTTGGCATTTTCTTGCTCAAAAGGATTTAAAATCTATCAAATGGACGTAAAACCAGCGTTTCTGAATGGGAAAGCTCTGATACCAATTGTTGGAAATATTGAGGGGGGGGGCGAATCAATATTTCTTTTCAATTGTTATTTTTACTGGTTAAATTATTTATATTTAGAACACAAAATGAACAGTAGGAATAAATGCTTTTATTAATATAGTCTTTACAATAAACTAGGTACAATATATATAAGGCTCCAATCTGTTGCTAAGCACCAACTTGGTCATTTGTGAGGCTCCAGCTTCTAGGGTTGCAACCCTATCTTCTCAAGGCACCAACCTTGTGTTTAGGAGCACCAACTTCAAGAACACCAATCCTTCCAATTCTGAGGCACCAACCCCAAGGGCTCAGACCCTATAGTTTTGCTTTGTCAAGAAATATTTTGATTGTATTACACTTCTCTCAAACTCTTCTTCACTATGTTATGTCAATCTACAACTTCACTGCTACATCAATGACAACTTGTCTTCATATGAAGGAGTCTTCACAATTCTTCATATTGCCCACATAGAGTCTGCAAAGTTACCTTATGATGATTTCAAATAGCCATCATGATCTCCAATAATGTCTCCAAGATTGTTGCAGTAACTGTTTCAAGAGTGACTTCTTCTTATTGTCATGATATCTTACTTCCAAGAAACAAACTCACAATCACTTCAATGCTAGTGCTATCTACTGCTCCCTTCAAACGACGAAAAATGAAACTTTATTTCCTTTCACATAGCTGTTCTTCAAAATTGCGTTTTATACTTCTTCCACCAAATCAATTTATCATAGGTGTGAGTCTTTTTTAAGATTAACCCAATCAACAAAATGTTTTTACCTTCGTTTTCCGTTGGCCCTTCGGCTTCCTCTGCGCTCACTCGACCTTTAGCTTTCTTTCTACCATTCGCTCGACTTTTGGCTTCCTTTCTTATGCTAATTCACGTTCACGAGTTGTGAACTGTCCTTCTTCTCCACATGGAGGTCCCACATGCCACATCATCACCTTTAATTCCGCGGTATCACAAGTTTCAAAGGGATGTTAAAACCTCTGATTGCGATAGAGTTGTGGACCCGATGGATTCATTAAAATAGTTCATTGAATATCAAATCCATTCCATTGGAAGACAGAGCATGTGAACACCTGTAAAAACTCCGATTTTTTATGAAATTGCAATTGCAATACTGAGAGGTGGGGTGAATCAACATTTCTTTTCAATTTTCATTTTTACCAATTAAATTATTTATATTTAGAACACAAAATGAACAATAGGAATATATGCTTTTATTAATATAATCTTTACAATAAATCAGGTACAATATATATAAGGCTCCAATCCGTTGCCAAGCACCAACTTGGTCATTTGTGAGGCTCCAACCTCTAGGGCTCCAACCCTATATTCTCAAGGCACCAACCTTGTGTTTAGGAGCACCAACTCCAAGGACACCAATCCTTCCATTTCTGAGGCACCAACCCCAAGGGCTCTGACCCTATAGTTTTGCTTTGTCAAGAAATATTTTGATTGTATTACACTACTCTCAAACTCTTTTTCACTGTGTTTCTGTCAATCTACAACTTCACTGCTACATCAATGACAACCTGTCTTCATATGAAGGATTCTTCACAATTCTTCATATTTCCCACACAGACTCTACAAAGTTACCCTATGATGATTTCAAATAACCATCATGATCTCCAATAATGTCTCGAAGATTGTTGTGGTAACTATTTCAGGAGTGACTACTTCTTATTGTTGCGATATCTTACTTCCAAGAAACAAACTCACAATCACTTCAATGTTGGTGCTGTCTACTGCTCCCTTCAAACGATGACAGATGAAACTTTATTTCTTTTCACAAAACTGTTCTTCAAAATTGCGTTCTGTACTTCTTCCATTAAATCAGTTTATCATAGGTCTGAGCCTTTTTAAAGATTAACCAAATCAACATAATTTTTTTACCTTTGTCTTATGCTGGCCCTTCGGCTTCCTCTGCGCTCACTCGACCTTCGGCTTTCTTTCTACCATTTGCTTGATCTTTGGCTTCCTTTCTTATGATAATTCACGTTCACAAGTGTTGAATTGTCTTTCTTCTCCACATGGAGGTCCCACATGCCACGTCATCACCTTTAATCCCACAATCACAATTTCATAAAAAATTGGAGGTTTTACAAGTGTGCACATGCTTTGTCTTCCGATGGAGCGGATGCGATATTAAATGCACTATTTTTAATGAATCCATGGGGTCCAAAACTCTATCGCAATCAAAGGTTTTAACATCCTTTGAAACTTGTGATACTGTGGATGCGATATTACATTAAACATTTGTTAATAAATCCGTCGGTTCACAACCTTATCGCAATTGACGGTTTGCGGGACTTCGACTGACACATGCATTAAAAACAATGTTAACCCCCACAGTTGACCGTGATCTAAGGGTTGACTATGAGATCGATGGCGAGGATTGAGTGCGGGGCTTCAACCAAAACCAAGGAGGTCTTTGCTTTCCTACCCCCACTCTTCCGATAGCTGTTGCTCCTATGACTTCTCTTCACTCTTCCGCTCTTCCGATAGTTTTCTTCTTTACTCTGTTATCGCTGTTGCTCTTTGTTCTTTCGATAAACTCTTCATCTTACCCTTTGGCTTCTTTCTCCTATTGTTTCACGGATCTACTGCTTCTATTCTATCTGTATATATATTCAATCCACTTGGGTCCTCCATCTCATCATACCATCATGTATCAAACGTTCATCACTATGAGCATTATTATCAATGGGCATCAATGGGCAATCATGTATCAAAGAATTTGCCATCACAAACACTGCTATATTGACATCAATGACAACCTAGATTAACAGATGAAGTGGTTGCTCTGGTTCCATCTTCAGTTGATCCTCTCCCCTTAGAGAGTGAAGTTAATAATGCTCAGGTTCTTCTTGTTACTTCAGATCCCACCAAACAAGGGGCATTTCTCCCGTTCTCACAAAACCCCCTCCAAGTAATGCCATTGCCTTTGATTGGAATCAATTGACAAAGCCTCGTCTCCATTCTTACATGCCTTTCCAAATCATGGTGAATTATTATGATAATAACATATATCACACTGTTATAGATGAGGGTGATTCTGTTAGGATTCTATCCTCAACTGCTTGGCAAGCTTTAGGTTCCTCACAACTTGTGTTCATTACTCAGAATCCGTTGGATTTAATAAAAGAACCAATGACCTTTAGGGATCTATTACCTTAGAAGGAAAGACTATCTATATTGACGTTATAGTTGTCCAAGGCCCCTTGGATTTCAATTTTATCCTTGTGTGAGAGTATGTTTATGCCATGAACGTTGTCGTGTCCACACTCTTTCGAGTGATGTCTTCCCTGCATGATGGAAAAATTGTTACTATTGACCAACTTTCATTCGTTGGTCCTGATTTGACTACCAACCATCCAAATTCCCTGAATGTTCGTAATATGCAAGTGGTATCCCCCTTGCCACAAGTTAATTATGTGGCAACTTGTTCGATGCTTGCACCTACCGAGGAAGAAGAGCCTATTGTTTGCTCAACTTATTTTAACCTAGATTCAGTAGGTGATATGGTAAATTATTTACGGGGAGCATTGGAGCCTAATCTTCCTACCCCTATTGGATCCCTTGATATATATCCCTTCTAGAGCATTGTTCTTCCATCTTATGAAAACCTCTTGGAAGCCATGATCAAGCCCTTGACATGTATTCATTCCAGAGCCTTGGTCTCTTGGGAGCCATGATCAAGGTAAATACCTATGAGCATAATTCTTTTACTGTGTCAAGCTCATTAAAAAAATGAAACAAGTCACCATGAGAATAGTTTCTTCTATGTTTCAAGCTCACATAAAAATGAAACAAACCTTTGAGAATGGTTCTTTTCCTGTGTCAATCTCGTTAAAAAATGAAATAGATCCTCCTCTAATTGATTTGAGTCTTTGACTAGATCTCGTAAATGTTGAGTTGAGTCTTTTACTTGATCTCAGAGCTTAACCTTCATTTCCTCCACCCATATCACATGATCCTCCTCCTTCCTTCCCATTAAAAATATTTTTATCAGTAACCAATAGCCTATCTGAGTCCATGGCAAGAGTTGGAAGACAAAACGAAGTGGGGGGGGTCATGCCTCCACTGTTAGGTTGGGGGAAATGTACTTATCTCAAGCATAGTTTTTCTTCGTTTCAATATTGTCTAAAAATGAAACCTATTCCTAGCTTAGTCTTTGTTCTTTCTTGTGCTCCTAAATACATGAGAATACGTTACTGAGCTTAGTGTTTGTTCCTTCTCATATTTGTAAATACATGATAATGCATTACCAAGCTTAGTTTTTGTTCCTTATCATGCTAATAAATGCATGAGAATAAGTTACCAAGGATATTTTTATCACTTTTTCTGGGCTTGTTATAACTTACGAAAAAGGAACCCCCTTGCGGTCCTATTTAAGCTCTTTTCTGACTCCCAAAACATGAAAAGATTTCCGAACACTTGTCCCCTTTGCACTCGTTAAAGTAAATGAAAGTACGTCTGCCTAGTATAAGTTTAAGCATTTTCTGGACTAGATTGACTATTTACGAAAAATAAATACTTTAGTCAAACATGACTAAAAGGTTCTCTTGTGTATTGTTTTATGCCTTTTTGGGCCCAAGAGACTAAATTTACGAAAATGAACCTTTTCGAGTTTTCTTTTTTTGCCTCTTTTTCGAACTCTCTAAATATGAAAATGAAGTCAAGTTATACCTTCATTGGACTCGCAAACCATAAATAATGTAGGAATCATCAAACATGACAAGACCGAACTGCTCCTTCCCAGGGTTCGTTAAAAATTTTCGGAAGGATTCATTCGAAGGATGAACTTATAGACCAAGCACATGTAATCTTCCTCAAGCTTGTAAAAAATAAAGATGCACTTGCCATAAATGGTAGGGTAATTGGAAAAGCATTACATGAAACTTGTTTATGGCAGTGAGTCACTCTTGAACATGACACTCTTTCACCTTCGTGACTCTTTTGGGTTGGGGAGTCCGGTTGCTTCTCTATTGATCACACCTCATTGAAATCCTTCATAATGGATCTTTAAGTCAATGTTGCCAATTTCATATAACTGTGGTCGATATGTTCAAGAGAAGTCCACCCTTAGTTGACATCTGGTGCAATACATTTAGCCTTCCTTCATGTCTGTCGTTGCTGAACCAGCTTAGAGTCATGACATTCTGTCTCAAATGTTGATACATGTTTTGTGTCATTGATAGGGGACACATTAAGGCTTTCTTACAACAGGTCGTTTCCTATGGACATCAACATAGTATCTAGGAAGTTGACCTAGAAACTCCTTTTAGTGCCCTAGAACTTGCATTCCTCAATGGAAAGTTTCCTCACTTTTAGTGCTAAGTTCTCATTATTTGTGTTCAACCAAAATATTTTGTGGGGTGTTCAACTTCAACTCATCTATTTACACCTCATAGATTTCACTTAGTACCTTTAGGGCTATTTTCATTACTGGTGATTCCTCTCGCATCTGTTAATAACTTTCATCATTGGGTGGTAATTAAATGTTCAAGCTTCCACGTACCCTGGCTATTCACCAATTTGGATAGCCACTCGTGCAACTCACACATGAAAGATCAAAAGAATATGTCGTGTTTGTATGTGAATGGGTATCTATTCAGCCACTCTTCCTTTGACAAACGTGGATTTATGTTCTCATGAGCTGCAAACGTATGCAGTTTTCGATATATTCA
Source organism: Pinus taeda (assembly GCA_000404065.3). Classification (NCBI taxonomy): domain Eukaryota; kingdom Viridiplantae; phylum Streptophyta; class Pinopsida; order Pinales; family Pinaceae; genus Pinus; species Pinus taeda. The sequence goes on from APFE030627030.1 coordinate 25,079, forward strand.
CGTTTCAATTTCTTTCTTAGTGGGGAACCACTTATCACATTTTCCTCAAATAGATCCTGGTGCTGACAATGGAACCATTTGTTGGCTTGATGGGCCCCAACCCAGGTTCAAAATTAGTTGTGCTAACCAACAAAACCCTAAATTGTTGGCCATTTCGACAACAACCCGCGTACCGTAGGCTACAATCTCACCTGAAGCAGTATTGGGGGATGACCGAACCAGGTTTTTGCATTGAGAGGTCTATGTGATGGGTTCCTGCGGCTTTTAGGGCTTAGTTTTGTCTTTGAGAACCCTAACCCTTCTGACACAGATAATTACAATAATTCACATAAACAACATCTATACCTTCGCAAAGGTCGTCAAACATTCATAACATCTATAAATTATATTGATCTATTACTTTCACACATTAGATAACCATTCATTCATATAACTTTAGATACAGAGCGAAATTACAAAAACTGCAAAAGTAAATACAAATATTGTTGTGGATCTAACCCAAAATATTATAGATCTGATATGAAAATATAAGATAATGCAAATAAACCCAAGAAATAATAAGAAATGAATCTTTATTGGTCAAACCCTTAAGGTAGGGGAACACCATACAATCACTCCTTAAGGAAGGAGAATACTCCACAAGCCATATGCCTGTTCATATAAGAATACTTCTCTTCATATCTCTCCATGTGGAGTCTCTAGCCTCTATATAGGTCTCATACATACAATACCATGCATCGTTACCATGGTTTACTCATACCATCAACTAATACCATGGGCCCATTACATTATTATTAACTACTTGTGGTCCCTTACATGACATGGGTTAACCACCTT
>APFE030627034.1:0-40650 GCA_000404065.3 Pinus taeda
GTTTGACGTGTATTGAGCGCCTCCAGATGGTTCATGCAGCCCTATGATAGAGGAACTTATCCCATCAAGAGAGGAGCTACCCCATCCAAAAGAGGGAGTATCCCATTGATGTTGGAACTGAATAACTTCCTCTAGATACTATAAATATAGGCATTAGGCCAGAGGAGGGGAGGTTGAAAGCTGAACATTCCAAAGGGTAAATGCTGCTGGACTGGAATTAGGACTTCCATTGTTGACTTGTGAGAAGAGATCACTATCCTTCCTTGTTGCCATAGTGGGAGTGGGTGAGCTTGTCAAAGTAGAGGAAATCTCTTGTTGGACCCTGGGAGGAGCTTGCACAACACCAAGGCTCAGGTTGTAATGGTCCCTTTTTTGTTTCCTTAATACAAATAAGTCCATTCTTCTCAATTATTTGTTGTTAATGAATTATTTCATGTACTCCTTGGTCTATGTGATGAATATGCTTTGTTTTATGATGAATATTCAGGTGTTATGTAATCTTTTGCTTTGTTAGTGTATGCAGGTCTTAAAGTGAAGGAGGAGCTCATCTGGATCAGCAAGGCTGGACTGCTACAACAAGCGTTGGACCTAAGGTAAGATCGGAAAACACTTGGTCTCTCATAGAATAACGTCTGTTTAGAGAAGGATTGCTCTTGTTTGGTTTGTTTGTCACTAGAGAGTCTTAGACTCCTAGGGAGGTTAGATTTGTCTGCAAATATAACTCTTTCCGCATGACACCCCATCTTGGTAAGGAGTCTCATGCAAGTTCCTGAAATGGGCACCTCCATGTTTCCAACAGAAATATTTCCATGCAAAAATGAAACTAAAGAATGATCAACACTATTTACCTCAGCTGTCGATTCTGTAGCAGGTGATGATGACTTTGCTAAGCCTCTTTTGCACTTCAACTCTTTCAAGACCTCTTTCGTGGCTTGTAACTGAAGCTACAATCTCTTCTTCTCCTCTTTCTCTTCTCGTAGAAGTCTCCTCAATTCAAAATTCTCTTCTTGAAGGCTCTGACTGATATCCTCATTTGAATGATGAGAATACGATCAATAAGATGAATGTACACTCGAGGGGGTAGATGGAGAATCATCCTCTTCTCTTTCTTTCTCCTATTCCTCTCTTGCCATCTTCTCCTCATAATCTTCATATATTATGTCTACCATTTTTGACATCCTGTAGAAATCCTTGTACATGTCTCTATCATCCTCCATTTTCCTTCTTGTTCCATGTTCAATCCTTCACACTTGCAATTCACATCAGCAGGAAGACCGCTCTGATACCAAACTTGATTTGGATCTCTTCAGCTACTAGAATTAACCAAGATATTTTATTTATGTGATGTTAGCATAATTTCATTTAAAAGAGCATGAAAATCCACATGTGCATATTGTAAATAATATGAAGCATAAAGACAACCATCAAATCACAGGGCGCAAACACATTGATAACAGAGTTCACCTAGTGTGGGCTACGTCTCCGGGCCTTGCTGTCAAGAGTGGGGAGATAGCTTCATTAAATATTGCAAATGATGATGATGTACATGGTATATTATTTGTAATTACAAGGGTGAATTCCCTCAACCAAAGTGGCATGTCTCATCACAAGACGTTCTCAGGAACTCTCACTCATATGGGCAAATTCCCTCAACAAGAGTGGCATGTCTCTCCACGAGATGTTCCCCCTATAGGAACTCTCACTCAAATGGGAAATCCTTTAGCATGACAAGCTAATAAAATCTCTCAAAATGTGGCATAGAAGTATCCCTCAAAATAATAGTAATCATGGATCTCAACAACAAAAACATCATCTCAACAAATCAAAAGAAAGCATGGCATAATTGCATCATATATCTCCACTTTGGTGATGATATAAAAATGAAAATCTCGGCTACTAAAATTGACACCACCGCTTAATTCAGTGGCACGTAATCATGTCAAATGACTATAAAATTTGCCCCTTTCCGACACCGTCAAATTATGGACCCTCAAGCATCTTGAAGATTCCCCCAAAGATTCCTTCCTGAAGATGGTCGAAAAATTCGCTGCTCGGATGAAGATTCTAAGTACACCATTGTGCTTCCTACGAAATTCTGTGAAAATTGACTATAAATTTGACATCATTTTGCCTCTGTAAAATATCAGCCTCCAAGGGAAACTTTTAGATTCCATAAGAGTCTCCAAAACGTGAGAAAATGTGCAAAAATGACTATAAACTTGACAAATTCTTACACTAGCACCTTTGGCCCTCTAAGGGAATCTTTTTAGCATCTCTTGATTCTCCTTGCTCAGGGTTCCACACCCTCTGGCTGGGCAGGGTTCTATTGCTCCTCCCATTAGCCGCTGTCGATAGAATGAATTTGAATTTTTTTTTTATAAGTTTCGAGGGCATAATCTACAAAGAGACCATTTAGCCCAACAAATGGGTGCACTAAGTATGGAGTGGGTGGTCAGGGGTTCTAACCCCACTGACCCCCAATTAGAAAGTGTGTTGATTTTTGTTGTAACCGTCATTTAAGTTTTGAATGGTTTGTTTTGGGGCTGCCAGGGAGGTAGGATGGGAAGGTTCAAGCCTTGTCGCCCTTGGAATATTGACATATGTCATGTAATGGAGGGGTGGCGGGTCCGTCTTTGGCGATAGAGTATTAACATATATCATGTAATGGAGGGGTGGCAGGTCCGACTATGGCGGCCCATCCACCGAATGTTTTAATATATACATAACGGAACCATGGGGTGTTGCGGGGGTGGCCGCTCGTCACCCTGAGTCCTTTGATTTTTCTATTATATATAATATGTTGACTAGTGGGGTGGGATGATCTAGCAAGCCTCACCACCCCGTATTTTTTTATTATATTTTTTATTTTTTACAACAACTCAGTTATTTTTAACTTTGCCGAAAATAAGGGTCATTGGGAATTTTAACTATTCAACAAATTCACCCTTTTCGGTAGCCAGATTTCATGAGTCGATATTTTTCCAAATTGTTGCCTCGTTAAGACTACCACTTGGCCAAGTTTGACCAAAACTTTGACCAGATATAACTCAAGCATATGAAATTGGATTTGAGTGTCATTCATATCGTTGGAATCAGGATGACGAGATATACGATCTGGTCCTAGTTTCACTTCAATTTGAGGACTTTATTTTTGAGCTATTTTGAGCCCCCTTTGACTTCTGAGCATCTCTGGAGCCACCTAGATCACCTTAAGGTGCACCAATGTTTTTTGTGAAGAAGAAGGGTGATAATCTCAGGTTATGCATTGATTATAGGTATTTGAACAAGGTGACCATCAAGAACAGGTATTCATTGCTGAGGATTGATGACTTGTTTGATGAGTTGAAGGGAGCAACAATGTTCTCAAAGATTGATATGAGATCAGCATATCATTAGGTACGCATCAAATAAAAGGATATTTACAAGACTTCTTTTTGGACCAGGTATGGGGATTATGAGTTTGTTGTATTTATTTGGTTTGACTAATGCTCCAGCGACTTTTATTGCTTGATGAATAGTGTGTTGCGTCCTTATATGGAAAAGTTTGTTATTACATTCATTGATGATATATTGCTATGTTCCAAAAATGAGGAAGAACATGCCAAACATTTAGCAGTAGTATTAAGATTGTTGAGAGAGAATCAATTGTATTCTAAGCTTAGCAAATGTAGTTTCTTTCAGACAAAGGTACACTACTTAGGGCATGTGGTTTCCAAGGAAGGCATAACAATGAATCTGGAAAAGATAAGGACTATCATGGAATGGGTAGCTCCTAGAAATATGGATGAGGTAATATCATTCATGGGGTTAGCATGTTATTATAGGAGGTTCATCAAGAAATTCTCTTGCATTTCTTATCCGATTACATCGTTGCAAAGAAAAGGTAAGAAATTTGAATGGATAGAGGAATGTGCAACAAGTTTTGAGCAATTAAAGTAGTTGTTGACAAATTATCTAGTGTTAAAGATTGCATATATAGACAAATAATTTGTGGTATGTATAGATTCTTGCAAGAGAGGAATTGGTGGAGTTCTTATGCAGGAAGAACATGTAGTATGTTATGAATCAAGAAAATTGAGAGCACAAGCAGAATTATCTAACACATGATCTTGAGTTGGCAGCGATCATCCATGCTTTGAAGGCACGGAAGCTCTATCTTCTTGGCAAGAAATTCATCTTGATGAGAAATAAAAGTGGAAGGAGGTATCTATTTGGCCAACTGAATCCCAATTCCAAGTGTTATCACCTGGATTGAACTTCAGGCTAAAGGAAGGCAATGCCAGGGTAACCACAAACCACGCTTAGCCAAGTAGCTAGCCCTACTAGGCCGGGAGAGGGCTCTCTCCGTAAGGATCTCAGCCAAGATGACTGGATCAGGAATAGGATTTTAGGATAGGTATAGGAGCAGGAAACTTTGATTGGATTTTGAAGGGGTTTTTTTGGATTAGGAGGATCTGGACAGTTTAGGGCTAGGGAATTAGGTCAAAATTGTAGGGTGTTTGATGGGGCAAGGTTGGCATAAGGTTTAACACTCTAGGGCTTTGATGGGTGAGATGTTTAAGCCTAGTGAGAGGCTAGGAAGATCAAGTGATTGTCATGGATCCTTCCCAAACTGTAGAAAACATATAATGGTGAATATTTTCCCAAAGCAGAGTAGTGATGTAATGAATTCTGCCTATAAACTTGAAAGCATTTACTTAGAAGCAATGAAATGATTAATGGAATACGAAAAACATACTAACATATTATCACAAGATAAAAAACTGTACTAAAACTCCATACCACATGGATCCCATAAAAATAGCTGCAATTCTTATTAATCTCCTGCTAAACTGCTACAAAATGATGTACAATTAAGGTTTGAGCATCCAGCTGAGTCCAACCCTTTACAATGAGAAAGAAGAAGAAGATATAGGCTTCATTTCAACCTCCTCCCATCCTCAAGGGTCAAATCCTAAGATTAGGAGCTAATCTAACCAACACTGAACAAGAAATAGGAATATAGGCATCTTAACAACTTGCCTCTAAAAGTGAAAAACTGATTCATTTGAGCTCAAATTGACTTTTAATGTAATGAATCTACCCTCTACTACTAATTATCCATCATATTTACATGACAAGTCATAATTTACAATGGTAAAACATCCTCCATGGGATAAAATCCATGAACACAGTCAAGAAATGGAAAAATAGCCATCCTGTGCAAATTTTCCCTACGCAAAGCGCCACTGGTCTAATGTGCAACGCCACTTTCAGGTCCTTGTTGGAGGCCTTCCCAACATCCAAATTGAGCTCATGATAGCTCATTGGTCTTCAAATCTACTTTCCAAAACCCCTAGAATTTATTCATTTTAAGCTCATTTGTCCCCTCAAAACTTGATTCTCCCAAGACTACTTTTGTGTGTCCAAACAGTGGCATAAAGGTCATTTTAGGGTGTTTTTTAACCTTTTGGTGGACCATTTTTGCCCCCAAAACTTAGTAAATCCATAGGGTGCATGTACTCATCACTCTAAGTCCAAAAATGCAAGCTATTTGTGCATTGGGTGCCCCTAGGAAAAGCGCAGCGTCAGTGGTGCTGCGCGTTGAGCCTGATTTTCTATGTTTAAAATTTCAAAATTTGCAAATGACAAAATCTCTTCCAGACTTGCCCAAAATTGGTGAGAATCACCATAATCAAGTATCGTGATGAGCTAAGGAAGCTTCAGAAATAAACCTAAGCCTATCCTCCTCCTTTTTTCCCTTTAGAGCCCGCCTTAGCCTAACTTTCATCTTTTTGACCCTCATGTTGCAAATTTTGTTTCGGGTCCTATAATGGTAGGCCATGTGCCTGATCATTTGATTGTCTCTATTGGCCTTCTGTAACAACTTCTCTAGGTGAAAATTGACTCTCTCAAGCCAAGTCTCTCTATCATCTTCAATTTCCTTCTCAATAGGAGTCAAAGTGACCTATGCCTCTTTGTCACTTTGTCGTTTTATCTTGAGCAATTCTAGCTCCATGAGGACTTGTTTGTCACTCAACTGCTTGTTCTCTTGTTCCAAATATGTGATGACATACTTGGCCCTCTCCAAATTGTCCATCAAAGCTTGGACTTGAGCCTCCTTTTCCTGTATGATGATGTCCTTTATTTTTTCTTCATCCTGAGCCTCTAAGTCAATTATTTCCACACCATGATGAATATAACGCTGCTCCGGCTCATCATGCTCTGTCAAATCAAAGTCCCTCTCTTCCTCCTCATCATCAAGACTTTCCTCCAACACCTTTTCCTTCCCTTTGTGCAGCTTCTGCACCTGTACCTGCTACAATAATGAAGAAGGCAAAGCCCCTTCCAGATCCTATAGAGCAAGCATTTGCCTATGGGTTGATGAAGAAGGCAAGGTCCCTTCCACATCTCATGGAGCAAAAACTTTCCCATCAGTTGCAAACAATCTCCTTGTGCCCCTCAAATATGTCATGTAAGTCTCGGGCACCTTAGTAGCTCTAGTATCTTTGGCCTCCTCATCTGTTTTCACCTGAGCATTGCTAGAAGGTCCCCTGCTTCTTAAGACACCGGTGGAGGAATTTGAGGACCCCTAAAGATGTCATGATCAATAAATGCCTCCCAAGAGATGTTAAGGAGGCTAAGATGATGAAGCACAATCATCTTGATCAGGGAAGAATGATAGAGACTACTCATCTACTGAGGATATGGCTTTTTCTGCACAAAATGGGCCATCTTCTAAATATTCTTGAACAAGAAATAAGGGAGGTTTAACATCCTCACCCTGGTAAAATGCATGAGGATCCTACTCTGATAGGTGTACAACCTGGAAAATCTGCCCTCAAAAGTGAAATATTTCATGATGATTTTCATCATGGGGGCGTACTTGTCCTCAAGGAATTTGAAAGGAAAAAGTCTATTCACCTCTTTCTGTACCTAGGTTTGATATAAGGCTCATAATAATGTTCATCTAGGTCCCATGCCTTGTGCCACTTCTCCCCTACATTCGAAATCCTGGTGGCATCCGCAATAATGGAAGGTGAGACTGTGAATGTCACCCTAGCAAGAGTCACCTTGTTATCCTGAAGATGAGATACAAAAAGTCTAGTGAGCTCAGGGTGGTGTCAAACTCTCTCTATCTGCTCATAGAACTCATAGCACCCTAGGTGTCTGAAATAAGTGACAGCTAACTGAGAAGCCTACAATTCTCTAAGTTTTGATGGCTCCTCCCTGATAATTCTGCCTCCCTTGTGTGGTTTTCTCTGATGCTTAGGTCTATCTATTAAACTATCATAGCCGGTGTTTTCCTCCTCCTCATAATCTCTGTCTTCTCTATCCATGTTTGCAAATTTGAGGCTTTACACTCCAAGAAAAGGGATAAAGGAGATGAGCAAGAGTGATTTAGGAGTGAGGGGATGGGAGATGACCTTACAAGATGTCTTGGTAGACTAGAAAAGGAAGGGAAGGATATGAATTATGAAAGTGAGAGGGATGGCTTGGTTTGTTTGAGATATTGTTGTTTGGGAAGAGGGATAAAGGGATGTGGATGTTATGGAATGATATAGGTAAAGAGTTTAGAGTTTTAGTGATAGGTGATAGGAGGAATAATTGGGTTTTCGGGTTTTAGGCATAACTAGGGGAAAATTTAGGGTTTCACATTTACCATGGGGAATTATGTTTAAAAGTTTGATTGCAAACCAACAATATAGTATGGTAGGAAAACTTACTTGTATGAAGAGAGGGCAATCTTGGGAAGTTTTTTATGAAGTTTGAGGCCTTTCTATCCCTTTTTCTCAACGCGCAGCACCAACCCATAGACGCACAACACCACCTCTAGAAGCGCAACACAGTGTAAATTTACATTGTGGAAATCTCCAGACCGCAGCGCCAAACTCTCAACATGCAACACCAACCCTACTACCTGAAACGCATAATGCTAGACTGTAGAAGCGCATCGCCACTTCACCACTGCTCCAAACACGCAACGCCACTCTCCAAAAGCGCAACACCACTTCTCCTTTGCCCAAAACTCACTCAACCTTTCCTTTTCTCCTCACTTTTTGTCTCCTTGCTTTCGAAATGAGAATGATGAACTTGAAAATGAAATGTGAGACCCTATATAGGAGTAAATTTTGATTTTGCACTTGAAAAACCCACTTTCTAATGTTTCTTGACCTTTTTCAAAACTCTGTTTTAATGCCTTTTCTTCTTTGTTTCTTTTTAGGTGGATAATGCTCAACTTGAACTGATTTTTGTAGTGTTTCTTTGTCTTGCAGCAAGGAGAGATGCTATGGTGTAGTCAAGATCATTTATTACATAAAGTGACTTAAAATTACATAAGAAATACAAATTAACTCAAAATACTCTATTTTCACCTCAAAAAAATGTTTTTGAGGTGAAAATTACATTAATTTAAAAGATAATTATATAGTGAATATGACCTACAAGCCATCATTCTTGACTTATTTATCATCCTCATACCCTTGTTGCCCTTTATTTACACTTTTAAATCATGCTCTTGACATTGGAAATGAAACCCTAAGACTTAATGAAACATGCCCTATGACCTAATGAAAGCATGAATGCAAATTAACCATGAAACCATAACTGAAGACAACCTGAAGAAGGGTTAGCAAGTATACTCTATGAGGGAGAAATTAGTTTTTCTAAAGAGAAGACAACCATCAGTGGATTAGTTTGACATGACCTAATGAAATGATGTAAGAATTTTCAGTATGAGACCCCTAAAATGAGAATGCAAAGAGAAAATTTGATCCCTGATGGAAGTATGTAGATACTGACACTAAAATTGGCCTTATTGGGGATGGAAGCTCCTTGGAGGTGTCAAGAATACCATAGACCAAGTGTCTCATTTATTGGGCAATACGGTCAAACAAACAAAAAAGTGAAAAATGACTCAATACAAACTGAAAACTGACTGACAACCGACTCTAAAATTGACTATAAACCAAATCAACCAAACTTGACACAAATAATTCAAACTTTATAGCCTTCACTTCGGGCCCCAAGCTTAGATGACCGTGTACTTGAAACCTTGCAAGGAAAAGAAAACTGGTATATACAATGAAGGTGAAGTATCTTCAGGGAACAACCTCAAAAATAGTAGTGTTTCAGGAGCCTGCCATTCACTAGCCCTCCTGAACATTCCTGACCATCCATTTCCTTTAACAAAAATGCATTCTACCCACAATAAGCTGAGATTTTATATGGTCCTTTCCATAAATTGTCAAACTTACCATGCTTTCCCTTTTCCTCGTTCCGTGCATCCCACCGCAGCACTACATCTTCCAGCTGAAACTTTTCTGCTTTGGTTTTGCTGTCATAAATTTTAGTTATCTTCTCTTGCAACCGAAAAGTGTTTTGGGAAACCTCTTCCCATGTTTGTTGAAGGTGAATAATTTGATTAATTCTGCACTAAATATCATCCTCTTTGATGCTATATTCCTGTAATAATCTCATGACCGAGACTGCAAGTGATGTAGGAAATACTGTATCAATACCATAAACCAACTCAAAAAGGTGACATACCTATTGATTTCTTGCTTCTCACTTTGTCGGCCCACAAGGCATTAACAAGCTTTCGATGCCAATTCTTCTTGTTTGCCTCCAACATTTTCTTGATAATGTTCACCAAGGATTTATTTGATGACTCAGCCAATCCATTGCCCTGCGGGTAGTATGCCGTGGAATGAACCAATGTAATATTGTACTTATTGCAACACTCAACCATCTTCTTAGACTTAAATTCTGCTACATTATCTGTTATAATATTGTGAGGGCAACCAAAATGAGACAAGATATTAGATTCTAAAAATTGGATAATTACCATGTACGTGGCTCACCTTGTCAAAATGGCCTCAATCCACTTGGCGAAGTAATTGGTAGCTGTCAAAATCCATTTGTGTTGTGCTGATGATGTGGGATGGATTTCTCCTATAAAATCAAGTCCCCACTACTGGAAAGGTGCATTTATTTCAACTGGCTTCAAAGGAAGAGGAAGCAACTTCCTTCTTCCTTGAAAAACTTGGCATTCATGGTAGCCCATAACAGTCTTGTATAAATATGAAAAAAAATATGGCCAATAATATCCTGCTCTCAACACTTTTTTAGATGTTGTTTTCCAAAACAAATGACTGCCACAATCACCTCTATGAAAATCATTCATTACCTATTGAGCTTCATCTTCAACCAAACAATTAAGAAGAATTCCTCTTGGATCTTTCCAATAGAGAGCACTATTTAAAATGCAGAATTTTGCAGACTTTAGTTTTAGTGATCTACCTTTACTTCTTGACATTCCAGGAGGTGGCAAAAGATGCTGAAGAACATAAACTGTATTATAATACCAAGGTGATTTGAGAAACATTTCCGATACTTGAATGAGTGAACCACCATCTTCGTCATCTGACATTGCTACATGAGATTTATGTCTAGAGCATGCAGATTTGATTCAACCATTAGTTTTGCCAACCCTTTTCCTTTGATCAATTTGGTAGGCTTAATCTCAAGATCATACTCCAACATTGTTGCTATCCATTTACCTCTTCTCCCCTTCGGATCAATTTGCATGAGAACATCCTTGACGACTGTGTTAGGAACATATGCTATAGTATGTGAATGCAGAATGTATACTCTGAAATCCTTCAATGCTTTTATAAGACCCAACGCTTGTTTTTCAATGATATTGTAACGCAAGGCAACATCTCGAATAGTCCTACTGAAAAAAACAATGGGTTGCTCCACCTGATCCCTCTTTTGCATCAACACCACAACCATGGTGTGCTCGGACGCAAATAAAAATACAATAAAATCATGAGTATAATCAGGACTGATCAAGACTGGGTTTGTGGTCAAAGCAAACTTTACCAAGTTGAATGATTTCATGGCATCCTCGGTCCATTTGACAGTGTTGTCCTTTTTCAACATATTAGTTATCTCACGTAAATTCTTAGCCAAATTTGGTATAAATATGCGTAAGAAATTCATCTTACCATTGAAAGCCTGAATCTCCTTTTGTTGCGTGGAAAGTCTATATGCTGGATTGCCTTCACCCTTGAAGGATCAATGCGAATACCATCTTTAGAAATTATATGACCAAGGAGTTTACCCTTGTCCATGGCAAAAAGACTATTTTCTAGGTTTAGAGAAATCATGAACTTCCTACATTTCTGAAAGACAATCCTTAAGTGGTGCAAATGCTCATCATCATAACTAGAAAATACCATCAAATCATCTAAATAAACTACCATGAAAACATCCTTCTCATTAGCAAAAGCTATTTCCATCACCTACCAAAAAGTGGCTCTGACATTGTTCAATCCGAATAGCATTTTGGCATACTGGAAAGTTCCCCATGGTGTTGTGAAGGCAGTTTTGTCTTGGTCTCTTTCATGCACCAAAATCTGGTTATAGCCTAAGTAGCCATCTAGTAGTGACATCCATGATGCTCCAACTACTCTTTGCAGAATATGGTCCATCTTAGGAAGAGGGTAATTATCCTTTAAGGACACTTTGTTGAGGTTCTAGAAATCTATGCACAACCTTATTTCTCCGATCTTCTTTCGTACAGGGACCAAATTTGAAATCCAATCAGAAAATCTAATTGGAACAATGATGCCAGCTTTAAATAATCTATTTACCTCTTTCTCGATGGATGGCAGCAGCTTTGGATTGATTCTTCTCAATTTCTGTCTAAAAGGTTTTTGATTTGGTTTGATAGGAATAGTGTGTTGAATGATATCCTTTTCATACACTTTCAAATATGAATAATCCCATGAAAAAACATCAGAAAATTTAGAAAGTAATCTAATATACTTAGCCTTTACTTCGGGAGGCAATGTTTTTTATAACTTTACAAACTTGGGTTGGTCAGTTGTCCCAAGATTTACATCTTCAACTCCTTTGTTTGTAGGAACCAAGGTCGGTTTTCCTGCCACATCATCCTGATCAAAAAGCTCCTCTAAAGGTATGAGACCTCTAGGAATAATATTATCCTTCAGCTGTAAAACCTCCATCTGATTTACCTCAATATCTTGTTCATTGGAATCACAAACATCATCAATGGAAGCATTATTAAACTTTCCTTCATTCTGCAAAAAGGCATTAATTTCATTGTCATCCCAAAAAACATGCCAATAGCTCAAATTATCAGGAACAACAGGTCTATGTTTGACATGAATTTCAAATTTGTTGCTAGAATTGATTGGAATCTTCAAATTGCTGGCCGTAGTGGTGAGTGAATCTGCAATGATGTTTTGAGTCTGAGGTACTACTATCAAGGTATATTCTGGAAACATCCTCAAAATATTTAGAACTGCATTTCTGTAGGCTCTCATCTGCATATTTTTTTCTTGATATTCTCCTTTTACTTGTTTAATCACCAGCTCTAAATCACCATAAACACAAATCCTTTTCACATCTAGTTTCTTCAAAATTTTAAGACCTGTAATCAAAGCCTCATACTCTGCTTAATTATTAGAGAAATCAAAATCTAACTTGTAGTAACATACTCTAGCATTGTTTGGGAATTTGGTAGGCTGGAAAGCAGGGCTTCGAATCCAAATTCCAATACCAGCACTATCCTTACTCATAGTGCCATCGAAGTCCATGCTCCAAAGGCTGGCTTCATCTTCTAGATGCTGGAATTATGTTTCTTTCTCAACCTTACCTTTGCCGATTACTTCATTTTTCTATTCTTCACTAACCTTTTGCTGTTGTGTAGGCTGCTTAGAAGAAATTGCCATTTTTTCTTTTTTCCTGATTAAGAATTGTTCTAAAGTTCTTGGAAATTTCTGGTACATCATCTAATTCTACAAGCTAAATATCTACATCATTCAATCCACTATCAGAGTACAAAACAAATGACTCTAAATCAATATGTACAACATTTATCGGATATTTCACAGGCTTCTATTTACTAGTGATCTTATACTTCATTTCCTTTTCCCAGTACAACTTCCTCAATTGACCAAAAACAGAGATGGTAGCATAAGAGAAGTCAAGTTGTAAAGTGCCTTTGAGTTTAGCACCCCACGATCTAGATAAGAGCATACCAAATCGAGGCGGTATATCTACAACTACCACATCTATCAAGAAATTTTTGGCTAGGATTTGATCTAAAGAAACCACCAAATCTTTGATGAGACCAATGCAAAAAACTCTACCAGAGTCAAAGGAGTACAAATCATGATATTTCAAGGTGATATCCATGCCCAACTTTTCCATAATGGCTTTGGGCATCAAATTGTGGGAAGCTCCGAAATATAACATAGCATTATGGAGAATATACTCGTGCAGTCTAAGACTCAGATAAAAAGGAGGGACTTCACTATCTTCAGGTTGACCTTCTATGGCTGGACCAAAAAATGAGTTTCGGATGATCATCCTCGACATTCACCATGTCTGACAAAGGATATATTTGTAATATTCTAGATACATGGTGTTTATATTTGTTATTATTAACAAGCCCAATCAAAGGAATGGACACTTTTAATTTAGCAGTTTCACTTTCTAAATTAAAGGATGAGAATTTTTCTACCTCTTTGACACAAATTCCCTTCTTATATGTTTGCTCTTTCATTGCACTCTCTTTTTGCTGATTGTTCTTCTCATTTGTAGTGATACTTGTTGATGGTACCTTGCTGGGATTTGAATCAGCAAGCTCTTTCCCTTTATTCAGAGTGTTTGAGGAATCATTCTTGGATTGCACATCCTTTCTTTTCTGAATGGGGTTGATCGATACATCTCTGTTCCTTAAAGAGTACTGCCTCTTCTGTGTAGTCAAAGCATTCATATAACTACACTAATAATCATCAGATTCAGCCTCCAAAACCACATCATTTTCTAAGATGTAATCCTCATCCCTTTGAATGTCTGGAAATTCTGCGTATTCTTCATCTTTAGTCAGAAACATAGGCATACCATCAGCAGTGAAAAAGTGATTTGTTTCAATTACCAGATCTTCCTCATATTTTCTTCCATTACTTGAACATAATTATGTTGTAAGGGAGTTCTAATCTGCTGTTGTTGCACTGGTTGCTCTGGTGCATTTTTTTCTCTCTGCTTGATTTAGAATAGGGGTTGCTACTATCCTCTAAAATTTGGATTCCAGATTGGTGGTTCAGGTCTATCTGTGATGGATAACCAGTCAACCATCCTCTCCATTGTTCAAATCAATGTATCCATATTTACATCTGAAGTAGATGCTTCTTCTTTCATGGTCACTCTTTTCTCATATCTCATTCTTTCTCTTTTGGCCAGCAAGTTTTCTTCTACACTCACAACATTCTTTTGCTTGTCTTCTAGTGTGGCAGGATCACGTTCCCGCAACTGATATGCCATATCAACATCGAAACTGTTTGGAAACTTGAGCAAATCCAATCCCTTCGGTGGTTTAATGTTGGCAGGAATAGCGTTGTATACTGCATTACACCTCACACAATAGTCTTGCACATTCTCACCGACATTTCTTTTGTTGTTCTCATACTCGGACAAAATCTAAAGTGGATTCTTCTTCACCTCCCATTCTTCCAGGAACTGCCTATGGAGGATTGGTAAAGTGGTGATAGAAGCTACTGGTAAAGCTCTGAACCATTTTCGAACTTCATCTCCAAAGCTTTGTAGAAACAATCTCATTGTCACATCTTCAATCTCTACTTCATGGAGGTCAAATAAATCATTCATTATATCTACATGTTGCTGAGCTGTAATGATTTGAGTGACATCAAAGAAAGGTATTTTGCTTTGATAATCAACGGGCATGGCACCAAGATTCTGAGGTAGAACAAGTGGTGCATACCGAGCAACCATAACTCGAGGTAGGGGAGGTGGATTTAAAGCAAGGATTGGGGTACTAGGAGATGATGCAGTAGTTGATGGGGAACTGGGAGTAATTGGTGATTGATTGGGAATGGTAGGTTGATAGGGAAGTGAAGGTATAAATGGAGGTGGGGAATGAATTTCAGAGGTTGAAGGGAATAATGGTGAACTAAGGGTAGTGGACACTGGTTCAGAAAGCTTGGGGATCTTAGCAGTAGTAAGGGATGATTGAGGGGAATTTAGAATATACTTATCAATTGACTGTTTTTCCTTTTGGATTTCGAGATCTGCAATAAACTCTGGATCTAGAACTATGTCGTCAAGTGCACTTTCAAACCTGGTTCTAAATAGGGAAAGGTCAAACGACAGATTCAAATGAAAGATACTACTAGGGTGATTAGTCTTTCGTCCCCAGTATGGTCGCCACTATGTTATCACCTAGATTGAACCTCAAGCCGAAGGAAGGAAATGCTAGGGTAACCACAAACCACGCTTAACCAAGTAACTAGCCCTACTAGGCTGGGAGAGGGCTATCTCTGTAAGGATCTAAGCCAAGATGAATCAATTGGGAAAAGGATTTAAGGCTAGGCATAGTAGCACAAAGTTTTGATTGGATTTTGAAGGGGTTTGCTGGATCAGGAAGAGCTGGACAGTTTAGGGCTAGGGAATTAGGTCAAAATTGCAGGGTGTTCAATGGGGCAAGGTACATAAGTTTTAGCACTCTAGGGCTTGATGGGTGAGGTGTTTAGGACGGGTGAGAGGCTAGGAAGAGCATGTTATTGTCATGGATCCTTTCCAAACTGTAGAAAACATGAAATGGTGAATGTTTTCCCAAAGCAGCGCAGTGATGTAATGAATTCTGCCTATCAACTTGAAAGCATTCAATTAGAAGAAATGAAATGATTAATGAAATACACAAAAAATAATAACATATGATCAAAAGAGAAGAAATTACACTAAAACTCCATGCCACATGGATCCCATAAAAATAGCTGCAATTCTTATTAATCTCCTACTAAACTGCTACAAAATGATGTATAATCAAGGTCTGAGCATCCAGTTGAGTCCAACCCTTTACAATGAGAAAGAAGAAGAAGATATAGGCTTTGTTTCAACCTCCTCCCATCCTCAGGGGTCGAATCCCTAATATTAGGAGCTAATCTAACCAACACTGAACAAGAAATAGGAATATAGGCATCTTAACAACTTGCCTCTAAAAGTGAAAAACTGATTCATTTGAGCTCAAATTGACTTTTAATGTAATGAATCTACCCTCTACTACTAATTATCCATCATATTTACATGCCAAGCCATCATTTACAATGGTAAAACATCCTCCATGAGAGAAAATCAATGAACACAGTCAAAAAAGGGAAAAATAGCCATCCTGTGCAAATTTGCCCTACGCGCAGTGCCACTGGCCCAATGCACAGCACCACTTTCAAGTCCTTTTTGGAGGCCTTCCTGACATCCAAATTGAGATCATGATAGCTCATTTGAAAGGCCTTCAAGTCTACTTTCCAAAACACCTATAATTTCTTCATTTGAAGCTCATTTTACCCCTCTAAACTTGATTCTCCCAAGAATTCTTTTGTGTGTCCAAAAAGTGGTAGAAAGGTCATTTTTAGGGTGTTTGTTGACCTTTTGGTGGACTAGTTCTACCCAAAAAACATAGAAAATCCATAGGGTGAATGTACTCATCTCTTTGAATCCAAAAATTCAAGCCATTTGTGCATTGGGTTCCCCTAGGAAAATTGCAACGCCAGTGGCACTGCGCGTTGAGCCTAATTTTCTGTGTTTAAAATTTCAAAATTTACAAATGACAAAAAATCTTCCAAACTTGCCCAAAATTGGTGAGAAGCACCATCATAAAGTATAATGATGAGCCAAGGAAGCTTCAGGAAGCAACCTAAGCCTATCCTCCTCTTTTTTGCCCTTTAGAGCCCGCCTTAACCTAGCTTTCATCTTTTTGACCCTCATGCTGCAAATTTTGTTTCGGGTCCTATAATGGTAGGCCATGTGCCTGATCATTTGATTTTCTCTATTGGCCTTCTGCAAGCTTCTCTAAGTGCAAATTTACTCTCTCAAGCCAAGTCTCTCTATCATCTTCAATTTCCTTCTCAATAGGAGTCAAAGTGACCTGTGTCTCTTTGTCACTTTGTCATTTTACCTTGAGCAGTTTCAGCTCCATGATGACTTGTTTGTCACTCAACTGCTTGTTCTCTTGTTCCAAATATGTGATGACATACTTGTCCCTCTCCAAATTTTCCATCAAAATTTGGACTTGAGCCTCCTTTTCCTGTATGATGATGTCCTTTATTGTTTCTTCATCCTGAGCCTCTAAGTCAATCATTTCCATGCCATGATGAGTATAATGCTTCTCTGGCTCATCATGCTCTGTCAAATGAAAGTCCCTCTCTTCCTCCTCATCATAAAGACTTTCCTCCGACACTTTTTCCTTCCCTTTGTGCAGTTGCTACACCTATACCTGTTGTTTTGATGAAGAAGGCAAAGCTCCTTCCAGATCCTGTGGAGCAAGCATTTGCCTATGTGTTGATAAAGAAGGCAAGGTCCCTTCCACATCTTGTGGAGCAAACACTTTCCTATCAGCTGCAAACAATCTCCTTTTGCCCCTCTGATACGTCATGTAAGTCCCGAGCACCTCAGTAGCTCTAGTCTCTTTGGCCTCCTCATCTGTTTTCACCTGAGCACTACTAGAAGGCCCCCCTACTTCTTGAGACATTGATGGAGGAACTTGAGGGGCCCTGAAGATGTCATGAGCAATAAATGTCTCCCAAGAGATGTTGAGGAGGCTAAGATGATGAAGCACAATCATCTTGATCAGGAAATAATGATAGAGACTACTCATCTGTTGAGGTTATGGCTTCTTCTGCACAAAATAGGCCATCTTCTCAATATTCCTGAACAAGAAATAAGGGAGGTTTAACATCCTCACCCTGGTAAAATGCATGAGGATCCTGATGTGATAGATGTACAACTTGGAAAATTTGCCTTCACAAGTGAAATATTTCATGATGATTTTCATCATGGGGGCATACTTATCCTCAAGAAATCTGAAAGGAAAAAGTCTTTTCGCCTCATTTCTATACTTGGGTTTGATATAAGGCTCATAATAATGTTCATCTAGGTCCTGTGCCTTGTACCACTTCTCCCCTACATTCAGAATCCTGGTGGCATGTGCAATAATGGAAGGTGAGGCTGTGAATGTCACCCTAGCAAGAGTCACCTTGTTGTCCTGAAGATGAGCTAAAAAACTTCTAGTGAGCTCAGAGTGGTGTTGAACTCTCTCTACCTGCTCACAGAACTCATAACACCCTAGATGTCTGAAACAAGTGACAACTAACTGAGAAGCTTGAAATTCTCTAAGGTTTGATGGCTCCTCCTTGATAATTCTGCCTCCCTTGTGTGGTTTTCTCTGATGCCTAGGTCCATCTCCTGAACTGTCACTGCCAGTGTTTTCCTCCTCCTCATAGTCTCTATCTTCTCTGTCCATGTTTACAAATTTGAGGCTGTACACTCCAAGAAAAGGGATAAAGGAGATGAGCAAGAGTGACTTAGGAGTGAGGATATGGGATATGACCTTATGAGATGTCTTGGTATACTAGAAAAGGAAGGGAAGGATATGAATTATGAAAGTAAGAGGGAGGGCTTGGTTTGCTTGAGATGTTGCTGTTTGGGAAGAGGGATAAAGGGATGTGGATGTTATGGAATGATATAGGGAAAGAGTTTAGAGTTTTAGTGATAGGTGATAGGAGGAATAATTGGGTTTTAGGGTTTTAGGCATAACTAGGGGAAAATTTAGGGTTTCGCATTTACCATGGGGAATTATGTTTAAAAGTTTGATTGCAAACCAACAATATAGTATGGGAGGACAACTTACTTGTATGAAGGAAGAGAGAGCAATCTTGGGAATTTTTTTATGAAGTTCGAGGCCTTTCTAGCCCTTCTTCTCAACACGCAGCACCAACCCACAGACGTGCAGTGCCACCTCTAGAAGCGTAACGTAGTGTAAATTTACACTATGGAAATCTCCAAACGTGCAACACCGAGCCCAGATGTGCAATGCCAAACTCTCAACGTGCAGCACCAACCCTCCTACCTGAAACGTGCAACGCCAGGCTGTAGAAGTGCAACGCCACTTCAAAGCTGCTCCAAACGTGCAACAACACTTCTCCTTTGCCCAGAACTCACTCAACCTTTCCTCTTCTCATCACTTTTTGACTCCTTTCTTGCCAAATGAGAATGATGAACTTGAAAATGAAATGTGAGACCTTATATAGGAGTAAATTTTGATTTTTCACTTGAAAAACCCACTTTCTAATGTTTCTTGACCTTTTTCAAAAATCTGCTTTCAATGCCTTTTCTTCTTTGTTTCTTTTTAGGTGGATAATGCTCAACTTGAACTGATTTTTGCAGTGTTTCTTTGTCTTGCAGCAAGGAGAGATGCTTTGGTGTAGCCAGGATCATTTATTACATAAAGTGACTTAAAATTACATAATAAATACAAATTAACTCAAAATACTCTATTTTGAAATTACATTAGTTTAAAAGATAATTATAAAGTGAATATGACCTACAAGGCATCATGCTTGACTTATTTATCATCCTCATACCCTTGCTGCCCTTTATTTACACTTTTAAATCATGCTCTTGACCTTTTAAATGAAACCCTAAGACCTAATGAAACATGCCCTATGACCTAATGAAAGCATGATTGCAAATTGACCATGAAACCATAATTGAAGACAACTTGAAGAAGGGTTAGCAGGTATACTCTATGAGGGGGAAATTAGATTTTCTGAAGAGAAGACAACCATCAGTGGATCGGTTTGACACGACCTAATGAAATGAAGTAAGAATTTTCAGTATGAGACCCCTAAAATGAAAATGCAAAGAGAAAATTTGATCCCTGATGGAAGTATGCAGATACTGACAATAATGCTAGGAAATCTAGATGGTTGGCCACAATCAAGGAGCTCGACTTTGTGATTAGGTACATTAAACGTAAAATGAACAAGGTTACATATGCTCTTAGTAGGCAGATACAGGTAAATCACATGGAAACTATGAGTTCCTATAGGACAGATCTACATGATTAGATATTGTAGGAAAGACAATAGGATGACAGGTATAGGGAGCTTATGCAAAAGTTACGAAAGGGTACAGGTGATCAGGATGTAGACTATTATCTCACAATGGATGGTTTGTTTAGATTTAGGGACAAGATATATGTGTTAGACAACAACGACGTTAAGAGGCTTATCTTGAGAGAATTTCATGCTAATTCATATTCAGGTCACCCAGGATATCATAAGACATTGACAGTGGTGAAGAAGTTCTATTATTTGCCTAATTTGAAGAGGGAAGTGGGAGAGTTTGTGTCTAGATGCTTGGATTGTTAATAAGTAAAAGCAAAGTGTAAGCATTCAGGCGGATTACTTCACCCTATTCCAATTCCAGAGTGGAAGTGGGAGGTCTGCAAGATCAATTCTTGTAGTGAAAGAATATGAGGAGAAGTGGAAAGGCAAAGATCGAGAAATTTAATGGTCATATTTTTGAGTTGTGGAAACTCAATATGGAGGATCTGTTGGTGGATAAATATCAGTGGATCGCGATAGATCTAGGTGCTAAACCAACAAAAATGTCCAATGAAGACTGGAAGAAGTTGGATCAGAAAGCAAAGAGAAAAATATGGTTGTGTATCTCAGGTTCAGTATGATTGAATGTATCAGGGAAAGCTTCAGTGAAGGCTTTGTGGGACAAGTTAGGGATTTTGTACCAATCTAAGTCTTTGGTGAATAATCTGTTCCTACGGAAAAAGTTGTATAACCTGAGGATGAAGGATGAAGACTTAGTGACAAAGCATCTGAATGCCTTTAATACTATGGTAAGCCAATTGCTATCTGTTGATTTGAAATTTTAGACGAAGATAAGTGCATTAGTTTGTTGTGTTCTCTACCAGATTCATGGGATAGTCTGGTTGTTGCAATACAACTACCTTTCAGTTTGATGAAATAGTCTCATCCTTGTTATCGAAGGAGATGAGACAAAAAAATATGAGGGCTAGAATTGAGACGCCTTATTTGTATGAGGACGGTCCTAGAACAGAAAGAAAAATATGTCCTTGAGTGGGAGATCTAAATCTAGAGGGAGATCTAAATCTCTCGGAAAACCTATAAAGGTGTCCTGGAAATGTGAAAAGGAATGGCACTTCAAAAAGGAGTCTAAATCTAAATCTGGAGAAAGGAAAGGGATTTGATGATGCTCCTTCTACAAAGGTGAAAACCACCTCAGATGAAGGTGGGGATGTGTACTTGGCTTCTTCTTTAAGTACACATGTAGACCATGAGGCATGAACGATTGACTCAAGTGCATACTTGCAGTTCACTCCCCATAGGGAATGGTTCTGTGAGTATGATAAATATGATGGTGGAGATATCTTCTTAGGGGATGAAAAGAAGGCTAGATTTGTCAGATGTGGAAAATTCAAGCTGAAGTTGAAAGGTGGAAGGATTAGAACACTTCCGGGTGTTCTGCATATTCCTGCATTGGCTAAAAATCTGATTTCTGTAAGCAAGATGGATGATGCAGATGTAAAAATAGTGTTCGAGAAAGATACTTGCAAGATGGTTTTGGGAGCACTGATATTTATGTGGGGAGTTCGGATTGGAACTCTGTACAAGCTTCTACATAGCAATGCTATTGATGGTTGCAAAAATTATGTGGTTCCTAAAAGTGGAGAAAAACATCTAATGGTCTTTGGAGAAAAGACCATGCTATGGCATCAAAGGCTTGTAAATATTGGAGAGAAGGGCCCTTTGAAACTTTCATGGTAATGGTATGGTAGAAGGTATGTCTAATTTCTCTCTATATTTCGATTTCTATGAAAATTTTGTATATGGGAAGCATACTCATGTGAGTTTCCCCTCTGGTGCTAAGAGGGCAAAAGAGATAATAGAACTTGTGCACAGTGATGTGTTTGGACCTGTGTTGGTTCCATCACTGGGTAATTATTTGTACTATGTATAATTTATAGATGACTTCTCAAAGAATACATGGATATATTTCCTCAGGAAGAAATCTAAACTCTTTGACAGGTTTAAAGGATTTAAGGCTCTAATGGAAAACAAAACAAGGAAGAAGATAAAGGTGATGAGGACAGATAATGGTGGAGAGTTATGCAAGAAGGAATTTGAAGATTTCTGTAAGAAGTGTGGTATAGAATGATAGAAGACTAATCCATACACACCTCAACAAAATGAAGTTTCAAAAAGAGTGAACATGATGTTGATGGAAAAGGAAAGAAGCATGCTCAGTGGTGTCAAGTTAGGACATGAATTCTGGGCAGAGGCGATGGATCCTGCATGTTACCTGGTTAAGAGATCACCTTCATCAACGTTGGAGGATAAGTATCCACATGAGGTATGGACTGGTAAGTGTCGAAAATAGAAACAAGAAATGTTAAAAATAGAATCCAGAAATTCCAATTTAATTTGTCCTTGAATTAAATTGTGGATTAAAATTGTAATTATTTTCTTATAGCAACTTGTAATAGTTAACTAAGTCAAGTTGACTTAGTTAACTTAGGAATTTCGAGTTGGAAGTATTTTAGAAGTCATGTATATGTTATCCCTAACTTTTAGGGGTCCGAGATGAGTTTAATTGTGGGTTGTAATAAGATAACTCAGTTTACTGAGTTATGTTCCATTAAATTAGTTCCAAATTGTTTGTGGAACTAATAGAGAGTTAACAATTAGTTGGTGCACTAGTGCATTCACAAGTTTCACTCTATTTAACTGAAGATTCCCTCATCAAAAACTCATGCATGTCGATTATGAGAAAAACCTAGTTGAGCCTAGAGGGCAGGGACAGTGTATTATCCATTATATGATTTACTGAGTTGTAAATATCATGCATGTAATCAGGACGATAACCTAATGGATTGTGCAATTTTGAGGAAGGATTTCCCACTTTAAATATGGGTTAATTCTCAAAGGAGCAATGCAAGGAAATAGGGGCTTGGAGAGCAGCAAAATAGGACAAGTTTTGGTTTAAGCTAGCTTGTAAGTAGAGAGTTGATCATACTTGTGTAGGAATTGTTCTTGTGAGAACAAGCTTTGTATTATCACTCACATTTTTTATTTAATGCAATAAAAATAAGTGGGGTTTTGAGCAGTGGCTTTCCCCATGAAAACTTATTGTGTTATGTGCCATTGATTTATCTTTTTCTTGTTCATTTTGTTTTCATCGATCTATTGGCTTTCGCTGGTTGAAAGTAGAAGTAGATTCTTGTCCTCTACTTTAGTAAATAGCATGAGCTTGTGAATCTACAAGAAATTTCTACAGTAAGAAACCCTCTCTTTCACATTTGAGGGTATTTGGCTGTGATGCATATGTACATGTTCCAAAGGAGAAAAGAACCAAGTTGGATAGTAAATCTAAAAGGTGCATCTTTATTGGGTATAAGGATCGTTTAAAAGGTTATAAGCTTTGGAACCCACAAAAAAGGAAGGTTGTGTTGATCCAAGTGGATGTTGGTGGCCACCCACCTATCCCATTTGGACCCCCACAACTATCTCTTTCAGTTTTTCAGTTTCCGTAATTGTAGCACAATTTATTAATTTTAGCAGTTTTTCAGGTCTTGAACTTCCGAAGCCGTTTTGAGGCCCTAAATGACGTTTTTTGGGAAATCTGGGAGCAACATGGGTCCATGGACCGATGTTGCTCTTCCCAAAGTTATATTTCTCAGATAGATCTTTCTAAAGAGCTATTGTAAGCATCAAACAAAGATCGGGTGCCAAAGTTATGACCCTAGGAAATTGATGTACCAATTTACCCAAACGGGGCCCACAATTGGCATTTCATCTTCTAGGGTTAGGTTTTGGGATGTTAAGGGTTTTCCATTGTTTCTCAACAATAAATAGGCCTTCGATCCTCATTGTAACACAGTTCAGAGAATGTAGCCGCCACATCTCTTCTCAGAGATAAGCTACCATCGCCCTAGCTGGTTTATTTCCATTTCTGTCTGTAAGAATATTTCAGTATTTTACATTAATGAAATGAAGTATTATTTCCGCTGCATCTCTGTGTTTATGGTTATCTCTATAATTTGTTGCATTCCTGTTTAAATCTGGATCAGTGGTATCAGAGTGGTATGCTTTTTCTCTGTTTTTATTTGCATGTCCCCAACGAGGTCAGGATATAAGGAGTTAGGGCTTGAACTAGTCGAACCTTTGCAAGACCAGCCTCGCAAATCCCGAAGCCCTCCCATGGCGGATGAAAAGAAAGACGAGGGGGCAGGAGATCCTATCAAAATCTTGCTTGAAGAAGCCCTCGAGCAGCAAAGGAACGCGATGATGAATAGCTTTGCGCAGTTCCTTTAGTGGCTACCTAGAGGTGACACATCGGCTTCCAACAGCTACTCTGGAAACACCACACCGTTTAAGGTACAAGTTAATTTTAAAATCCCCATATTTGAGGGTCAAATAGATGCAGATGCTATAGATAAATGGTTAAATCTGTTAGATGGGTAATTTTCTGTTCATGAATTTTCGAGTCGAGAAAAGATTGTTTTCGCTCTTAACAAAGTAGTCCCCCATGTCAAGGATTGGTGGGAAACCTACTACGAGTAGAAGAATGAATGTACGAGCTCACTATTTTCAGCCGCACCCACTTGGGATTCATTCCGGGATGCCGTCAAGGAGCACTACTACCCTATCAAAAGCTATGAGGATAAATACATCAAATGGACCACACTACAGCAGGGAAGGGACCGGGATGTGCTAGAGTTCACCAACATTTTTCATACCCTTCGCACACAGTTGGGTATCAAAGATTCAGATCTGCATCTGGTACTCAAATACTGTGGCTGCCTACACAGATACATCCAGGAATAGATGGAGTTCCTGAACATCTCCTCGCTCGGCATGGCGTACCGATGTGCTGTCAAAATCAAGAAAAAGTTCAAATAGAAGAAGCAAGACTTTGGATCTGCGAATCCGAAGACCAAAGGACAAAGCCAAGGTGGGGTGACCCAAGACAACCCGTCGAAGCCACAAGAAAAGAACAATGCCATGAAGTCGAAATAGGACATAGGAAAGTGGTGTGAGTTCCACAAGAGCCCCACTCACAACACAAGTGAGTGTCGGACCAAGTAGTCGTTGGTGGCCGAGTTGAAGGCTTCCAAATCAGATGCATGTTCCGACCCTGAGCCAAAACCCGACATGGCAAAGGGAAGCATATCATTGATGCGGATCCCAACACCACTTTTGCCACCGCCAAGATCCAGAAAAATGAGCCTGAAGATCCATAGGAGGGGGAACGTCTTTTCCACTCACAGATGTGGGTGAAGGGTTTGCCGCTGTAATTCGTTACCAACAGTGGTAGCCAAAAGAACCTCATTTCAATAGAGGTCGTGAAGCGGTTGGGCCTACCGACTACACCACACCCGCAGTCATAAAGTATCGGGTGGCTTCATGAAGGACGCGATCTCAAATTTCACCAGTAGTGCTGCCTTCCCTACAGCATCAATCCCTTCACAGACAAGGTATTGTGTGATGTTACACTTCTGGACATTTTTGATATATTATTAGGCCAACCATACTTGTGGAGGCGACATGCTGTGTATGAGTCAAAGCCTCACGCTATCATTATTTCTTTGTGTAATTCATTATGCAGGATACTGGAGGTAGCCCCACCTACCACCACTTCTTTGATCACTGCTAAGAAAGGCAACAAGCTCATCTCCCAAACTAGGAAATTCATCTGTATGGTTCACTCACAAAGAAAGGGGAATATTTTCACCACATCCATGACACCCGCAAAGGGTTCCTCCACGCAGCAGCAGCAACATAGGGATACAGTCATGAAAGAACACAGGAACAACTTCTCCTCACCCACAGGGGTACCATACAAGCTTCAAGTGGGCAACAAATTCTGGTTGCATCTACAGAAAGAACACCTTAAAAGAGCCGATCAGAAGCTCAGACCAATCCGACATGTTCCTTACAGCATTACCAAGGCTATGGTAAACAATGCTTTGGAGCACAACATTCCTCCATTCCTTCGCTTGCACCGAGTGTTCAATGTGGACCGTCGTCGACCATGCTTCCCACCATTACTGGACACATCAGAGATTGTAGAATAGCTCACCAGAAACCCAGCTCAACAGAAGCTTCCTCATCTCAGGGAGGAACTCAACACAATGGGGACAATTTCTTCCTAAGGGGGGAGGAAAGATCCAAGTGGATGTTGGTGGCCACCCACCTATCCCATCTGGACCCCCAAAACTATCTCTTTGAGTCTTTTAGTTTCCGTAATTGTAGCACAATTTACTATTTTTAGTAGTTTTTCAGGTCCTGAATTTCCGAAGCTGTTTTGAGGCCCTAAACGACATTTTTTGGGAAATCTGGGGGCAACATGGGTACATAGATTGATGTTACTCTTCCCAAAGTTATAGTTCTCAGATAGATCTTTCTAACGAGCTATTGTACACGTCAAACGGAGATCAGGTGTGAAAGTTACGACCCCAGGAAATTGATGTACCAATTTACCCAAATAGGGCCCACAATTTGGCGTTTCATCTTCTAGGGTTAGGTTTTGGGATGTTTAGGGTTTTCCATTGTTTCTCAACAATAAATAGGCCTTTGAGCCTCATTGCAACACAGTTCAGAGGCATGTAGCTGCCACATCTCTTCTCAGAGATAAGCTATCATCGCCCTAGCTGGTTTATTTCCATTTCTATTTGTAAGCATATTTCAGTATTTTACATTAATGAATGAAGTATTATTTCTGTTGCATCTTTGTGTTTATGGATATCTCTATAATTTGTTGCATTCCTATCTAAATTCGGATCATGTGTACAATTGAGATGTAGTGTTTAGAGAGGTGAAATATGTTATTAAACATGAATTCCTACCAGAGGAACCTAAGAATATAGAGTTTGAGATAAAGGAGGAAGAATCAGAATCTACAACAGAAGAGGAATTAGAAGATGAAAAGCCAAAAAATCCAATTGTGAGAAGATTAGTTTGAGAAAGAAGGTAGCCAAAATGGTATAGTCCATTTGCTTTTTGTTAAAAAGATTCTTTATCCATTACTGATGATGATCCCAAAACTGTTAAGGAGGCAGTAGATTCAGAGGATGGAAAACTCTGGAAAGAGGCCATGGTTGATGAAATGGCATCTTTGGACAAAAACGAGGCTTGGGATCTGGTGGATTTTCCAGCTGGAAGGAAACCCATTGGAAGAAAATGGGTGTTAAGAAGAAGATGAACACAAAAGGCAAGGTGGAGAAATGCAAAGCTCAGTTGGTAGCAAAAGGTTATTCCTAGGTGTCGGGAATTGATTTTGGTGATATTTTTTCTCCGGTGCCAAGGTAGCTTCTATTAGATTAGTTTTATTTGTTTCTGCTGCTTTTGATTTTGAGGTAGAACCGATGGATGTGAAGACATCATTTCTTCATGGGGATGTGGAAGAAGAGATCTACATGAAGAAAACTGAAGTCTTTGCGATGAAGGGTAAGAAAGAACTGGTATGCAGGTTAAAAAATTCTTTGTATGGGTTAAAATAGTGACCAAGGATGTGGTATCAAAAATTTGATAGATTTATACGGGGACTTGGCTTCACCAGAAACAAAGCAAATCACTGTGTGTATTTTAAATTAATTGGTGACTGTGTTATTTATTTGGTCTTGTACGTGGATGATATGCTCATGATTGGAAATAAGAAAGAATATCCAGGATTTGAAGACCCAATTTTCCTCCAAATTTGACATGAAATATATTGGTGTTTCAAAATATATTTTAGGCATGGAAATTAAAAAAGATCGAGAAAAGAGGAAGCTCTGGTTAAACCAGAGGAAGTATGTCGAGGAAATACTACAAAGGTTTAATATGCAGGATGGTAAACCGATGAAGGTTCCTATTCCTGTAGGTGTAAGGTTATCTACTAAAAAGTGTCCCAAGACACAAGAAGAGGAAGAGGACATGTCCCGTGTTCCATATGCAAGTGTAGTCAATAGCCTAATGTATGCAATGATCTATACTAGACCAAACATTTCACATGTAGTGGGAGTTGTTATCACTGAAAATACTATTGCCAAAAAATTGTTTAGCCTAGCTTAAGGACAAGGTGTTTTTGCAGCGCAGGAATACTCATTAACAGTTTCGCAGCGCAAAATGTTCAAGTGATTTCATAGTGAATGCTGCTGCGGGGGTGGTTTCATCTCTTATTTCTGGTGTTTACTTTGTGCCACTTGATGTGGTTAGACAAGACAAGATTTCATGTTATTGGAGCAATTCTTTGTTCTGTTCAGTCCGCCTTGCCGCATCCTATAGCTGTTGTAAAGACAAGAATTTAGGTTTCTGGAGCTGGGTTTGCTCAAACAAATGGTCTTCTTGTTTTCAGAAATATATTGAAGAATGATGGAATTCCTGGTCTTTTTCGAGGATATGGTACATCTGCAATAGGATCTTTACCTGGCAGAGTGGTTTGTCTAACTAGCTTGGAGATGGCAAAGGACTCTGTTTTGAAACTGCTCCAGAAACCAGAGACATACCTAAAGCAGACCGATCAGATGGAAATACCAAGATTCGGCGTTGTCTAAGTTGCACCTATGATAATCCAGAGCATGTTTCTACATGTGGCATGTGCAGAACAACTAGAAAAGCTTCTTTGAGGAATCCCAGGAAGAAGCAACAGTGAAAGCTGTTGAACATGATGGTAACGAGCTAAGTGTTGCAAAGGCTGGGGATGACAACCCAAATCTGGATCGATTTAGGGACATATTGTTGATCTACTCCTTTTATAATTTTGATCTTGGATACTGCCAGGGTATGAGTGATCTACTGTCTCCTATACTCTTTGTTATGGAGGATGAATCAGAGGCTTTCTGGTGTTTTGTTGCTTTAATGGAGCGCTTAGGCCCAAATTTTGACCGGGATTAAAATGGAATATATTCATAGCTTTTGGCTCTTTCAAAGCTAGTAGAGATCTTGGACAGCCCTTTACATAACTTAAGCAGGCTGATTGCCTCAACTATTTCTATTGCTTCCGATGGATTCTTATACAGTTTAAAAGAGAATTTGAGTATGATAAGGTGATGCGACTATGGGAGGTTTTATGGACACACTACTTATCAGAGCACTTCCATCTTTACACGTGGGTTGCATTTCTTAAGCGCCATCGGGAAAAAATAATAGAGGAGCAAATGGACTTCGACACTCTATTAAAGTTCATTAATGAACTCAGTTGTCACATTGATCTCGAAGCAACATTGCGAGATACAGAGGCACTTTGTGTCTGTGCTGGTGATGCGGGCTCTGCATGTATACCCCCAGGAACACCACCTTCTTTGCCTATTGACAGTGATGCATATTAAAATTTGTTTGACATTATAAAAATGATGATTTATCATTGCATGGAGCAGCTGCACTTGGCAAAGTATGAGGAACCAACCGACTCCGTTATCATGAGAGACCGTCTCTCGGGCCAGCCACAGGGATTTGAGTTTGTGACTTATGCTGCCACGTCTGTCATGGATAAAGTTGAAGTCGACTTGGCACTTTCTGGCGGTTTGAAACAAAGAAAAATAAGCAAAAGCGGGTTGCAGGCCTCAACGGAGCTTAGATATGTGTGTTTATAGTCTCGGGTTGATTATCTGCCCGAGGAAGATCTTCTACATATGGAAGTGCAAACCATAGGAAATGTGGCAAACATCCTCAAAGAATTAATCAATGGAGAGGATAAATGATAGGCACAGAGAGAGAGAGAGGCCTTCAGAAGCAGTATTACAAATGGATTTTGGAGCGGAACTTTCATGATTTGAATAAGGGAGTGCGTGGAAACCAGGTGTCACTATTAAACGCTGTTGTCGAATTGAAGAAATGCTGTAACCATCCATTTCTATCCGAGAGTGCGGATTATGGCAATAGTGGGAAAAGGATATTGGCTTCAAGAAGTTATGTACATAACGTGGATTCAAAGCTGCTTTGTGCTTCACCAAAAGTTCTGAACCAAGTCAGGTGTAAAGGTGCAAATCAAACTCAGGAACAGCACTCAGAAAATTTACGTAGTGTTGCAAAAGTGAAACTTATATTTGGACCTAAGTTGCAACAATGGTTTAAGAAAATTGCTTCCCTTCGTGAAAAGGAAGCCAGGGGCATTGCTATATTGGGAAAAGCTGCTCCTATATCACAACAGTCTTCCGGTTTGTTTTGTTCAATCAATCCATTGACGAGTAATTTTTCTGAGTTGGATATTGATTCCTTTGAATCATATACTAAGCAAACAAAAGTTAAGAATGGTTCAGAATATGTGAGAAGCGGTAACAATGGTGCAATAGCAGTAGTTAATAAAGAGGGATCTCCAGGGTTCAATTTTCCTAGGTCTTGTGTAGCTGAGACTTTGTTAGTCAGCCGATGTGGACCAGTCCTAGCCTGTGAATTCTTCGGTGCTCCAAAATCTTTTGCTGATAATTTAAATGTTAATTCTGTAAATGGTGTTGATATAAATGCTTGTGAGATAAATTCCCTTACAACTCTCAGTCAGCTAGCTAACAATGCAGAAGTATTTGAGGCAAGGAGTACGAAAGCCTTTCCCAGTCATTTATGTTCTGATGATTCTCTACTAGGGGTGGGAGACTATAAATCTGACAGATTTAAATGTAATCCTCGATATGTGGATATTGATACTTGTCAGACAAACTCCGTTACAACTCTCAGTCAATTAGCTAATGGTCCAAAGGTACTTGAGGCAAAGATAACAGATTTTGGGTTGGCTCGGTTGATGAATCCTGTCGATACTCATCTTAGTACTTTTATCAATGGCGACTTGGGTTATGTAGCACCAGAATACATGAGCACCTTGGTTGCTACATTGAAAGGGGATGTCTACAGTTTCGGAGTAGTGCTTCTAGAGTTGGTTATCAGACAGAAACCCATTGAAGTCACAGATGTACAGGAAGAGCTTATTGAATCCATGAAGAAAATGAAGGAACTTCAATTTCGTAGAAGGAGATTTTGTTGGTGAAGCATATTCTCTGAACTACAGTATCTGGTGTTTGATTTAAATGGCTGCTGCCCTTGTTTTACTTCTCTGAAGATTCTTTCAGCTTGATGATTTTGAAGTCACGGCTATATTGACTTGAGAAGAGAAAGTTGTGACTGGACTTTGGAATGTGTGTGTGAGGTTTTGGGAATGTTGCAAAGTTAAAATGGTTATTCTTTGGCGAATGTATGCCTGCTCCTTTTTCTTTTTCAGGCAATGAAATTGAAGATAAGGTATACAAACAGAGTAGAGTCTTAGCTATAAAGGATAAACCACAAACTGAGAAAGTTATTGAACAAGATAGTCAAACTTGTAATCAGTTTCCTATTGAAGTGTGCTTCTGCCAAATGTTTCAAGTACAGTTCAGGAATTTCAGAAAATGGAAGACTGTGTTTTTCTTTTAAGTTACACAGCAGTTTCGTAGCGCGCTACGAAACTGCTGTAGGTAATGATTTTAAATGCAGAACAGACAGTTTGAGTTTGTTATCATGAGCGGGAAGTTATTTTTGAAAAGAGAGACACATGTCCATCAATCCAGACTACACCACATCAACAACATGGCAGCGTTATATATTCTTGGGTTATTAAAGACTTAAAGTACCTACTGCTGCATACTCAGTGATGGGGAACCAGAACCGAAAGTTTAGGGATATTCTCAGCTAACGTGGAGCAGATCAAAGTCTTCAGCATCCAAAGCAAACATGGAACATTAATTGCTCATCCCATGCCATCTCAGCCAAATGCAAAGGAAAGGCACAGGTGTCAAAGATTAGGAGAGAATCATGCACACGAGGAGATGGTAGTAGAGTTTGATCAGAAATAGGACTCTATTGTATTAAAAGCACAATGCCTCTGTATTTAATAAGTTAGTTTAAATATGGATAAGGTAGTTAATCATAGGTTTTCGAGATCCCCTCATGCTGGAGGAGGAGTCTCAAGTAGCTTAAGTTTTGTTTTCCTATATATAGGAAAAACTCTGATGTACAAGGGGTTGGAGATTTTATCAAAAAGACAGAGTTTTCATATTGGTGTATGTAAAGTTTCTTTTCACAGTAATAGAAAGCATATTGTTTCTTCCCAAGATTCATCTTATGTCTCAAGTGTTCAGAATGTATGTGGTTTTGGTTCTATTCATCTTATTTTACAGTTCACTAGACATGCAATCACTTTGAATTCATCATTGATGCTCAGACTTCCTATGTATGTCTTGTTGAGTTGAAGTCCTTCTTGGTAGATGTTTTGAACAGTGAGACATTATATGCCTTGGTTTCTATGATTCAGTAGTTGCTTATTTGCTGTAGGAATGTATGACTCCATGAACCCAATGGGAGAAGCCTTGATTTTGTTGTTCCAACCAGCTTGAAATTTATTCACTGTTTTAAAGAGTTAGCCATCTTTTTGCCCTTAAATGCATATCAAAATTTGTGAGAGAGCCCTCTCTGACTAAGGAGGCTAAAACTTAGTCTAAAGCCTGGTTTGAAACAGTTGCACGAGATCTCACTAAGTAGCAGCCTTTAGTGTATGATTTTGTGACAACAGGAGTATTGAGCAGGTTTATGTCAAAACCAGGGAAGGAGCATTCAACAACAGTGAAGCGGGTTTTCATGTATTTGCGTGGCAGTAGTGATTATGGTTTGTGCTACCAAGGTAGACCAGGATTAGAAAAAGTTTTGGACATTTGTGGCTTTTTCGACACATACTGGGTTAGAGATCTGGATCAAAGAAGATCTACAAGTAGGTATGTGTTTAACCTATTTGGAGGTGCAGTTAGTTGGATGAGTAAGAGATACTCTGTAGCAGCACTTTCAACTACAGAGGCAGAATACATGGAAGCCACTCATGCAAGTAAAGAAGTAGTTTGGTTGTAGAGATTTTGTTCAAGTGTGGAGTTAGTACAATGAGCTATACAGATAGATTGTCACAGCCAAAGTGCAATTTTCTTGGCAAAGAACCCTTCTTATCATTCAAAGACAAAGAAAATTTATGTTCGGTATCACTTTGTAAGGGATATGGTTGAGCAAAAAAAGGTGTTTCTAGTAAAGGTGAACACTTTGAAGAACATTGCACATGCATTGACAAAGTCTCTGAACATTGAGAAGTTCTCTTAGTGTAGAGAAAAAATGGGCATTGTTGGGCTGGACCAATGACTAAGCTCTCTTTTGACCCCTTGTGTGGAAAATAAAACAACAAGTGGGAGAATGTTGGGTGTGTGTTATATTATTTCCACGACTAGCCCCACGCGTGAAGCGTGGGGGGTGGACAGCTCCCCGTTCATTGTGCCAGGTGCAGCGAGGGGTGGTAGCCCCCCCTACATGGGCTCCAGGGCATCGCCCCATGAATTATTTTTTTGGACCCTATATTAGTTGGGCAGAACTACCTATGGTTTTGTGCATGGATTTCACACATGGTTTTGGACATTATGGTTTTCTGCCCATGGTATTTTGTAGATCCAGTCAAGGGAACTATGGTTATGTTCTAATCCAGGGTTAATGGATTGGGGTTTATGGATGCTTCAAGATGTATATATATGTATTATAACATTGAAAGGAATATAAAATGAAAAATCAATCTAGTAGTCCCGTGTTTGGGATTCAGGGGGAAATCTTCCTGTATTTGTTTTGTATTTCTTGCCATTGTATATTTTATGTGTTTTAAGAATTCGTTTGCAGGTAATTTCTATATAGGGTTAAAACCTACACACAAGTTTCATGTGAGGAGGAAAATGAAGGAAAATAATGGAAAATGAAGAAAATAGAGGCCTCACTAATAAAAAGGCTTATGAGGATCAATTGGTACCTTTTGTCAGTTTAGTTTTAAAGCTCTCTTTATATTCTCTCTCTCACATACTCTTGGACAAGGTTTTCTTGGAGCACTCTTGGAGGAATGCGGCATACTTGGGATTTCTAGCAAGAAGACAAAGGGAGTGCAGGAAAACGCAAGAGGACATCTGGATCAACAACTACAATGAGATTTGCTTACAGGTACCGAATTGCATGTATGTTTTCCTTGATAGTTTTGGCATGCATGGCATATTCATGTGGTTTCTTGGTTATGATATGGCATTGACATGGAGGAATGCCTAGATTGATAGTGGATTTTATTAGCCTTACCATTTCCTGGATAGCCATGGTGTTGTGGGTTTCTTTCCTTTTGTTTTCTAGTTGGTTATCATGTTCCTTTGGATGTGGATTGAGTTACTAGTTCCTGTAAACCTTGGTTGGACAAATGCTCTAGAAGCCCTGTAAAAGCTTAGGTTGCGTTACTAGTCTTAGAAGCCTTGGTTGGGAAAAAACATAGGAAGCCCTAGACAATAGTTATGGGTTGAGTTACTAGTCTTAGAATCCCTAGTTGGAACAAACGCTCTGGAGCCCTATACAACTTGGGTAGAGACCAATCCAGTGATGGTTAGTGATGTCTGACTGTGAGGTGGCATCACTAGTTGAGGGTTGAGGTGGTTTGGCCTCTGGAAGACTTGGTTTGGTTTTGTTTGATGAGTTCCATGAGATCCCAAATTCATGCCTGGAATACGGCATGAGGGTGACTGGTTGAAAGAAATATTTGGTTTAGCCTAGTCTATGGTTGGGTGGTTCATGAAAGTCCAAGATCTGGTTGCATTTTACATATGTTAATAAGAGCTTCTTTCCTATTATATTTTATGGGTAAATATACTTGTTTATATGTGGTTTTATGGCTGTTATATCCTTGTTATTCCTGTTGGTTATATGTTGGTTATGAGCATGTTTTATGACAATAATAATGTATGGATCTCATCATGTTTTGATTTATAAATGGATGAATAATGAATATATGACCTAATAGATGATAATGTAGCTAAAGTGATATGACATCAATTCTTCTTAGTGATTCTCAGTTAAGTATGAGACCCCTATGCTCAGATCTCTTGTTATGACCTGTAGAATGCATATTTGTGACATGTTTGACGAAATGCATGTCATGGATAGTAGGGGTCAAATGAAGTCTTTGTTCAATTATTTACATTAGTATAATTGTTTCAATGTTACTTTTCATTTCTAGAAGTTTCATGAAGTTATGGGCAGTGGCCTAAATCATGGCCCTAGAAACGTGGCACAAAATTTGGGGTCACTGGCTCTGTGACTAGCTGAAAAAGTCCCCAGTCGCTTGCATGCCCTTCCTATGAGAGTGACTAGAGGGTCCCAGCCGCATGCATGCCCATGTCATGGGAGCAACTAAGGCTCTAGGGCAGTGAAATGTCAACTTGTCTCATGGGTTGATCACCTGGAAAGGTTGGTTGGATCTTAGAGGTTTTGTGGCATGTGTAGAAGGTCATTTGGTTATGTTGTGTTAATTCCACTTCCTTAAATACTCATTGGGAGTTGAATCAGATCGTAGTAGCCTCTCGTCACATGTTTACCCCAGTGGACCAGTTAACTTGGGCAAATGTGGGAGGAGGGTGTTACAATCAGATGGATTCAACAAATTGGGTGCAACAACTTCTCCACATAGCTTCTTGAAATTCATTTCCATCGGTGTGGACAAGGACTTGCATTTTTCCATTCCAAATTTCTCCAATAGCTTCATGACATATTTCCCTTATGAAAGGATTCAAGAAAATCTCATCGGGCATTTTCCATACCTCAATGTCTATAAAGTAGTACATGAGTCCAAGGTCCTTCATCTTGAATTTAGAGGCTAACTCCCTCTTACACTTGATCATCAAGGGCTCACTACCTATCAAGAATAGATCATCAACATATAAAACCAAAATCAACGACATACCTTGGACTGCCTCAAAGTAGAAGTTCAGATTGACATTGCTTCTTATGAATCCAAGCTTCACTAGATAACTATCTATGTGGGCATACCATGCGCTGGAAGATTGCTTCAATCCATACAATGCCTTCTTCAACCCACAAAAATGTGTCTTTTGATCCTCTACTTCAAATGCCGGTGGATACTCAATGTATACTTCTTCTTGTAACATGGGATGGAGGAATGTTGTTTTCACATCCATCTAATGAAGGGTCCATCCTTGACTTGTGGCAAGAGAAACTATTGAAAAATGGTTATATATCAAGCCATAGGTGAAAATATATCATCATAATCTTCTCCCTCTTTCTAGGAGAATCTGTTGGCCACAAACCTTGCCTTATATTTCTCAATGCTACCATCAATTCCATGTTTGATCTTAAATAGCCACTTTGAAGTCACGACATATTTTCCTTTTGATATAGACACAACATCCTGTACGTCATTCTTCATAATTTATTCATATTCTTCGGCCATAACATCCTTCCAAAATGGTTCCTTAAAATATTATTCAAAGGTGGGAGGTTCGGCTTGAATCATAGTGCTCATAGCTACAACGTATCCCTAATATTTTCATGGATTTTTGCTTTCTCTAAATTACCTTCGAATGGGAACACATCTCTCATCATCCTGTAATGTGTCATGAAGCCAAAGTGGCCTCTTCCTGGCAGGAGGATCTAAGGGATCCATGGGCTCCATGGGATCATGAACAACATCTCTCTCAGATTCATGCATGGATCATTCTTCCTCTCAAGAGGAGGAGGTGAAGGAAGGTCCCTTTCTTTCCCAAGGGCAACATCTTGATCAAATGTTACACCCCTACTAATTTCAAAATTCCTTTGACTAAGAATATATATTCTAAATGGTTTGGAATTTTCACAATATCCAAAAAAAATACCTTTTTTTCTCATGGCTTCCAACTTGTTTCTTTTGTCCTTAGGCACATGGAAATATATGGGGCATCCAAAGATATGGAGATTTCCAACATCGAGCTTCACACCTATGAACATTTCTTCGTGGGCCTTGTTGTCTAATGTTTGATGAGGCACCCAGTTTTGAACATATACTACAACATTAATTGCTTCTCCCCAAAGGAACTTTGGCAACTTTTGATCGAGTAGCATGGAATGAGTGGCTTTTGCAATAGACCTGTTATTTCTTTTAGCTATTCCATTTTATTTGGGATTATATGGCACAATTGTCTCTTTCTTGATTCCTTCCTTCTTGTAATAATCGATGAATTCATTCTAAATGAACTCTCCACCATTCTTTGACCTAAGTATCTTGATTTTCTTCCTTGTTTGGTGTTTGACCAGAGCTTTGAACTCCTTGAACATTTCGAAGACTTAATCCTTGTGCTTCAAATAATATATGCACATCTTTATTGAGAAATCATCAATGGAGGTGATGTAGTAAATATGACCACCAATGGAATGCACATGCATCAGACTACATATGTCAAAATGAATGAGATGGATGATGTCATTTGTGTTGTTCTCACTAGAGGGAAATGGCCCCCTTGTCTTATTTCCACTGGCACAACCTAGACACTCCGTTATGTTGGGCTTGAACATCAAGAATACTGGAGACCAATTTATTCAATTTCAAAAGAGCATCATAATGTAGATGGGCTAATCTCTAATGTCATAGCTTGCTTAGATTCCCTGTCAGACACAAATTATCCAACTCTTTGCAATTGATCTCTAAAATTTTATATCCTAATAATGTAGGATTACACAAGCTCTCCTCTATTCATATTCATGTATTTGAGTTGATATTTCAAGGAGATGAATTCATTCAAATTGTTTACTTCATACATGTCAGCTATCTTATCATACATATCCTTACATTTCATCAAATTTACAACATATGCAAGTAAATTATATTGTAAACCATAAGCTATAATTTTCTTTGCTTTTAAGTCACCTTTCTTGTACTTATTCTTGGCACCAGCGGAAACATTCTCTGGAGGCTCAAATAATTTTCCTTGAATGAATTCCAAAACATCATTGTTATCAGCTATAATCTCCAACCTAATCTTCCAAGCAACAAAGTTAGATGAGTCACCCAACTTTGCATGCTCCTTGAATAAAGAGGAAGACATCCTGACTTGATTATGTAGGCTCCTTCAACTTTCCAAAGATGATTGCTTCAATGCTTATCTAATTTTGGGCTTGTCCTTCACCTTAGCTCTAATACCATGTTAAATTTCACACTGCTCTATGTTGTTTCATGTAGGAATTTATAGGGTAAGTTCCTTAGATAGAACACCAAAGGACATCGCTCACAAACAGGTCACAGATCAATATACCACTGTTCTTGACATGGTTAAAACCATCAAAGAGGGAAATAGTCCACGACCTGAGCCGATGCAGCCACTTCAGGCAATTTATTAATAAAAGAATGAAAATTTACATAAGCTTCTCTCATGAACGCTTTCCCTACAAATGACCCTCCATGCTCTTTAAATAAATATCATGGACCAATCGAGTGTTAAGCCAAAAATCAAGTGTCAGTAATACTGAGGAGAGAATGAACCGTCGGATCACTTCATGTCTAGAACATATCGTGACTATCAGATTGTAAGTTACAAATGTACATAGTAAAGAAACACACTTTACCTAACTCTACACTAGACCAAGTTATACTTAACTATTTCCTATGTGACAAAATATCCTAACATCCCCCCTTAAGAACAACTTGGGATAGGATTGAAGGATATGAAAATATGACACAATAGGAGAAGGAAGGAGGCATTAGAGCCTATCCCCCCTTAGTGACAACTTCCTGAACTCCAACCATAAATTGAAGTCTAGTAAACTTTGCCGCTGTGAGAGCCTTTGTAAAGATGTATGCAAATTGATCATCGATTGAATAATATTGCACTTCAAGAAAATGGTCATGAATGAGCTTTTGGATGAAGTGAATGTGTAGTTCAATATTTTTGTTGCGCTGATGTTGGACTGGATCTTTGCATAGTTGAATGGCACTTTGATTATCACACCAAAGTGTAGTCGGATGCTGCTGCCAAAAACCAAACTCTTACATGATCTGACGAAGCCACAGGGCCTCCTTACTAGCTTCTACGGTGTCACGATACTTTGCTTCTGTTGAAGAAATAGAAATGAAACTTTGTTTCTTGCAAGCCCATGTAATAGGTCCAGAACCAAGAGTGAAGACATAACTTGCAGTAGATTTTCGATCATCAACGTCACCAGCCCAATCAGAATCAGTGAAACCAACCAATAGAGGAGATGCTTCTGCACTATAATGAATCCCAAATTGAACTGTACCTAAAACATAACAAAGTATTCTTTTCGCTGCTTTCCAATGACTTTCATGTGGGTTTTTCATAAACCGAGCAATAAGGCCAACAACAAAGGAAAGGTCAGGATGGGTATGGGTCAGATACAGAAGTTTTCCTACAAGATGATGACATAAGGTAGCATCAACTTCAGGGGAAGTACAAGCGACTGAAAGTTTGGCTCCAAACTAAAAGGGAGAAGGGGTTGGCTTATATTCTTCCATGTGAAAGTTGTGTAGAAGATCACAAACATACTTGGATTGGGAAAGGGAAATACCTTCCTTGAATTGCAAGACTTAAAGACCAAGAAAATAATGAAAGTGTCTTAAGTCTGTCATTTCAAAATTATTTTTAAGGCTGGACTTCACATGGTTTATAGGTTTCGGATCACTACCAGTAAGGATAAGATCATCAACATAAAGAACAAGAATGATAAGATACTTACCCACTTTCTTGG
This sequence comes from Pinus taeda, assembly GCA_000404065.3. NCBI lineage: Eukaryota > Viridiplantae > Streptophyta > Pinopsida > Pinales > Pinaceae > Pinus > Pinus taeda. The sequence goes on from APFE030627034.1 coordinate 39,435, forward strand.
TGTAGACAGTATTGTCCGAATGACACCTAGAAAAGCCAGTATCTAAAAGAAAGATATCCATTTTGGAATACCAAGCCCAAGGGGCTTGCTTGAGACCATAAAGGGATTTTTTAAGTTGACATACAAGGCTGGAGTCTATTTGTATAAAGCCAATAGGTTGTTCCATATATATTTCTTCATGCAAGTCCCCATGCAAGAAGGCAGATTTAACATCCATCTGATGGACTTCCCATTTAAAAGAGGTAGCAAGGGAAAGAACAAGGCGGATAGAGTTCAATTTGGCTACAGGGGAGAAGGTTTCAGTATAGTCAATGCCTTCAACTTGTGAAAAAATGTTAGCAACAAGATGAGCTTTATGTTTATCAACTTTTCCATCTGGTCCATACTTGGTTCTGTAAACCCATTTTCATCTAACAAATTTTCATCCCTTTGTAAGAGGAACAAGATCCCATGTATCATTTGCCAATAATGAACGGTATCCTTCATTCATAGCTGCATCCCAATCTGGATGGCCTGAAACTTCTACAAAGGTGTCAGGATCATAATTCGCTGAAGCTTGAGCTAGTAAAGAAGAGGCTATATCGAACTGAGAACATGTATGTCGTTGATCTGTAGGATCACCTGCAAGAGCACATGCTGCATCCCGAGTAGCACGGACCCATTTTGGAATCTGAGGAGATGAAGGAGGATCCTGAGAAGGTGGGGGGGATTTTAATCCTCGTTGTCATCATCTGAAGAAGAAATATTTTCAGAAGTAGAAGGGATAGAGAGAGGTGGTACATCTACTGAACTAGGCTCGTAGGCTGATATATTTTCAGCAAACTTCACATCTCTTCTAATGATAACATTTTTGGACTTAAATGGAATAAGTCTATATCCTTTGACATCTTCAGAATATCCAACAAAAATATTTTTTCATTCTTAGTTTCTAAAGCTTTATGTTTCTCATATGGAGTATGGGTCCATGCTTCACTTCCAAAAACACGAAAGTGACTTACATCTAGTTTAATTGAGCTCCATGCTTCTTCTGAAGTGATATTCTTTAAAACCTTAGTAGGAGTGCGATTTACTATGTAATTTGCACAGTTAATTACTTTTGCCCAAAAATTAAGACTATGTCCTTTACATTGAAGCATACAATTATCCATTTCCTTTAAGGTGTGATTCTTCCTTTCAGCTACACCATTTTGTTGTGGAGTATATGGAACAATATGTT